>CM032482.1:16950093-17255015 GCA_019059595.1 Marasmia exigua
AAAGCGGCACAACCTAGACGTTAAAATTATAGGCCAATAACTAAAGACCTAGGTTCGAACCTATTTAGCGGGTTGTAAACAAAATAGGCGGCGAACTTAAGTGGATGATATATTTGAGAACATTCATTTTCACGTTTTAAGGAGTAGAGTAAAGCTAACTAGCGCCATTAAATAAATATATGTTCATCAAATTTCGATTCTGTAACGTTTCGCTATCAATCGTTTAACCCATGGACGTTTGACCTGACCCATGAAATGTTTTGCCCATTAACGTTTCGCCTATAGAATCATCGTCCCGTGTATGTTTCGCAAAAAAAAAAACCGTTTTTTTGCAAGTTAGTTGTTGGCTTTAAGAAGTCGAAAAAGAGAAAATACTAAGTGCAAGACAGCGCTAAGAAAAAAGAATGAAGGTAATTGATATACAACTGTATAATAAGCTTCCAAAAATATTATGGAACTGGACTAAAAAAATAATTAAAGTGTCCCTTAAGTCACTTCTAGAAGGAAAATGTTATTATAAAATTAGATGCGTACCTTTCCGATACACTCTATTAGATTATTATTGGGTAGAGTCAATAACAATAAAACAATATTGTAGATCGTCCATTATAGTATTTTCTTGCAAATATTCGTATACCTACCAGGTCAATGGTAGTGAAATACAATACTATGTTAATATCCTTTTGTACCTATGATTTTAACGAATAAATATATTATTTCATTATTTCAATGTTTTACCAACATAATCTTATGCCATCAGAATTTTGATCGCTCATACAGCTGGTTATTCACTTCAATAGTCGACATAGCATTATAAATAATATCTATTGTCTAGGCATTTAAAAGATACTTAACTAACTAGTCGTTAGATTTCTTGTGTTGTTATGACGCCCTTAACACCTTTGAACTTCCCTTTCCCCTTCCCTCATCACCATCATCATCATTTCAGCCTATAGGCACCCACTGCTGGACATAGGCCTCCATCAATGTTCTCCACATATATCGGTCCTGTGCCGGCCGCATTCAATGGATTCTCGCGTCCTTCTCCAGATCGTCCCCCTAACCTCGCTCAAATCAAAATCCACATTGTTGAATGTTGGCTTTTGCGCTGCTTATTTTTGGAGCAAAAGAAAATCATTGACCGTGGGAGAGCCACGCTTCGGCATGAATAGGCCGGCTCGACCGCAGTGATACTACGGCCTCACAGAAAACCGGTGTGAAACTGCATTGTGCTGTGTTTCGTTGCGTGAGTGAGGGTACCGGAGGCTCAATCCGGGGGAAAGGGGGTTTGAAGGTTGGCAACACAATTGTGACTCCACTGGTTTTGCGGGTACCCATGGGTGGCGGCAATCTCTTACCTTGATGTGAACCGTCTGCACGTCTACAACATATAACATAAAAAAAATAACAGCGCTAGTAATCTCTACTATGCCCAATAAGGCGGACAGCTAAAACCGCCTAAGTCTATTATTACAGTCAAACCGCATTGTACGACATTACTATTATTTGCCATAATCTGTAGTCTAAATAGTAAGTTTTGCCTAAATGCCAGTGATTAATGGTTCTCGCATAATTAAGATGTTCCGATATTGCAACAGCCAATAAAAACTGGGTTTAATTTCTGTTTTTTGTCTTCATAATTGGAAGACGTTCGTGAGATGTTGTCTAATCTACGGTAGATATCTTGCTTACTCAAATACGATGCACAATGTTTAATAATTTTGTACATTATATTTTTGTGAACAATCTGATTATGCTATTACTTATTGTTGTTCAAAATATTTAACTATAAGGTGTATGTACAGTCAAATAACGAAAAGGTTCATCAGTTTTCAAATTGATTCGTTTGATATGCTATGAGCACTGATTACCTTTCGAAAATTTGTGAGATTAATAACTGTTGCACAGAAAAGTATGCTTACCTGTTAAATCAGAAAGTTCAGATTTGCTAGTAGCAACATTGATTCCTTTTGATGTAAAGAAAATTTAAAGAAGGTTGGCAGATCTTTTTAAAACGGTATGTTGGTATTACTGAATCTTGCCGTGCAAGCGAACATTTACCTTAAGGTGACGAACTTTTTTATTCTCTGTTGATTCCATTGTACGTTCGTACGGTACGTACAACCGATTTCAGGCGTGCAGAACCACGGTCGCTCGCTAGTATTTATTTATTTATAATATCCGTTACACAGGTGCTTGAGCTACCTATCTCCGAATCAGATCAATGTATGTGATGATGTGAAATATTTATATTTATTTATTTATTATCTTAATATCGAACACTAAAATATGTTCTTGTATCTACAAGCTCTTATAAGAACTTGCTTTTGGTTACAATTCCTTTATTTGGTGTCATACTTACCTAGAAATAAATAGTATAAAATAATAAAACATCCTGCCTACTTAAAATTTAAACCTAACCGTCAAAAGAAAGGTTTGTTGGTATCAGATTATCACCGCTAGAACAAAGGTGTAAAAGGAATGAAGCGATAAAAAGTTTACGAGCCAATATCATCGATATGGTCAATGGTGTCTGTGAGCAGTTTATGGGGATTAAACTACGTGTATTAGGTTGCTTAGCCGAACAGGGGTATAGAGTCGAAAATAATATAATAAGTACTTATAAAAGTGTTTGCGCCATTAACACTTGAAAAGAGTCCAGAGGGTCCGTTGTAGAATTGTAAGCTCGTAAAAGAGAAGTATAAAATATTTATTGTATAAAAACAACAACAGGCACGCAGAATGGCAACAGGAGAAGAGAGTTAATTAAAAACAGCATGCGCTATAATTGGCTGGCGCAGTGGCGCCATCCAGTGACATATATTACAAACTAGCTGTCGGTATGGCAGCATCTGTTTACATATTTACCAACACTGAATATCATATTATCTTCATTAAGCGATGGTGACTAAGTAGTTCAGAATCCGCCTTCCAAAGGGGGGCTCCGGGTTGGAACTCGAGCATGCGTCTCTGGATTTTTCAAATCTATGTGCATATTTCTACCATTTGAAGGCAGTGAGGGAAAACATCGTGAGGAAACCTGCACGTTTCGGATAATTTCTGAATTTCGCGTGTAACCATGATATCTGTATTTTATTTTATTCATACCACGATTTCTATTCGAAAAATTTAGAAAGATAGAGAGGGAGTTTGTCATTATACCATGTTGGCGTCTTATTAAAAAAAAACTTCTTACTGAACACTTGCGGTCGAGTATGTTACAAAGAATGTACGCAAGAATGTCCGGCTACTCCACTCCTAACGAGTCCACACGAACATGATATCCAAAATTCGATATCATTATTAATCATTAATAAATTTATATCGAGTTATAATCTGGGTATCTAGGCGACGACCGGCCCCTTTCGTCCTAGCTATAAAAACGAGGTAAAATATGAGATACCCGACTTTGTCAGTACAAAGCCAGGGCAGGGTTTGTCAACCTGTGGTCAGCGGACATTTTTGTAATGAGCTTTTTAAAATTTCTCCTCTTATTCAAAGGGCCCTACACCGAAACCATCCCGTAACGAACGAGAATATACCTGGTCGCATCCACAAAAGGGATACAACTATAAGTTCATTATACATTGATTCCGTCTGTCAGATATATTTCATACTTAATTATTTTTGCATCATCATTTCCGCCAATAGACGTCCACTGCTGGACATAGGCCTCCCTCAATGTTCTCCACACAGATCGGTCCTGTGCCGCCCAGATCCAATGGATTTCCGCAACCTTTACCAGATCTTCGGTCCACCTTATGGGGGGCCTGCCATGGCTGCGATTTCCTGTACGTGGCCTTCACTCGAGGACCTTTCCGCCCCAACGGCCGTCTGTTCTCCTCGCTATGTGCCTGTTAGTTCTTAGTTCTTCTGTGGATCTCATCATTTCTGATGCGATCACGCAAGGAGACTCTAAGCATAGCCTTCTCCATTGCTCTCTGGGTGACTTTGAGCCTGCTTAATCGACACATTGTAAGCGGCCACGTTTCGTTTCCGTATGTCATTACTGGCAACACACACGCATTAAAGACTTTTGGGTTGAGACACTGCGGTAGATGGGCCGAAAATATGCTGCGTAGCTTCCCGAACGCTGCCCAGCCGAGTTGGATTCGTCGATGAACCTCTTTCTGGAAGTTGGATTTACCGAGCTGGACTTTTTGTCCGAGGTAAATTTTCTATTTTTTTTTAATGTAACTAACATCAAACGATAGCACATACGTTTTGAACCATACCCCATAGTAAAAAGGGTGTTTTTGTGTTGCTTTTAAAGAAACAACTAACGTAACAATTTTTGTTGATTTTGCTTGCAGAGGTACTAAATTACTGTGCTAACAGAAGTGGATCTAAGAAAAAAACTCAAGAGAGATATTAAAATTCTGAAAGCACAAAATACCTATAACGCATGCTTAGATGGTGACCGAGAATGCTAGTTGGGAACTTGTCTTATTGACATTGAGTGCATCAAGATGGCGCTAGAGGAATCTCTAAGCAAATGCTCAATCAAAAGGTTGAGAACCCCTGTAGTAGAGAGGTTCTCTGTTTAACGAGTAAGTTTTTTAGATCGCGATAGCGTTTTACGGCTTCTATTAGGTATCGATGGTATCGACTCAATGTATCGACAAATTGTGTTTTTATAGCTCCAAATGTTTATTAAATAGAGAATTTGGAGACACGGGATAGAAATATAAATTAGTATATCTTAACAAGATAATTTAGATTTACTTAATCAAATGGAAGTAATATTGTATCATTACGAATAATAAGCATTTAATATCAAAGGAACCGATACCTATTATGCCTTACCTATTATACCGATACCTCATCGTCAGCCCATTTAACTCCCCACTGCTGGGGCACGGGCCTCCCTCAATCACATGAGGGGTAAGTGCCACACTCACCACGCTTGGCAGACGGGTTGGCGAGGGTTTTGGTATAAATGCAGAGTTTTCCTTCTCTGGGTGCTGATGGTCATGCCAGCAGCTTTACCTTAGTCGCCTTTAACGACACCTCGGAAAGAGTGAGGGTGGCCTATTCTACTCTACCGATATCTATTATACCTTAGTTTATAGGTAATCTTTGCCGATACATGCTCGCCGTAAAAGTTATGATCTGCTTTGCTTTCACAAGATAATACATTCTAGCATCGATGCCCCCAACTTACTCTCATCCCTTAACTTTAACACCCGATACCGATCGCGCCATCCAAACATATTCGCAATACAGGTACCTACACAAAAACAACACCTCGTACTTTAATTCCATAGTGAGGATATGTCGCACTTACAACGAACTGGTTTGCAATAGGGTTATAAAGCGGCGGCTAGATATGCTTCTACCTGATACCTGGATTCTTTTCTGTCAAGAAGTATAAATATTAGCACAATATTAGGCTGAACTTTAGAAGTCGTGTATCCCTATCGTTTAGAAGGCACGTAACGCGATTGGTCCTGCGTTCGATTTGCTTTGTGATCGTGTCATACTGGGTCCCATTGTAATATGAGAGTAAGGGAATAAAATAATGCACTGATGTCAGCAAACACACTTGTGTATTATACAATTCTCCTGTTTCGAGTAGACATTGTTGCGTCGTGGCAGACCCATAGACGAGTACAATGTGAGCTTTCCTCGGTTCAAGATTACTGTTACCAACTTAGTTAAGGCTGAGCTGGTAACATCAAACAATATAATTTTTTTACTATTTTTTTACTTTAGATTTTAACTTTGTGGAGTAGAGTAGCTTTAGGTATATAATTTAATGGATCATGCTGTGTATGCTATTTATAGGTTACTGTCTAGATAAATTAATATTGTACTAACTACAAAGTTGTTAAATTGACTGTAATCTGTTTGTGTGCTTATTTTAAATAAATAAATTGATCAGGCGACAAACAACACATACGTAGCAACAAGTTACTAAAATATGTTAAAATCCTTGTTTTAAAATGGATTTAGAGCCGAATGTGTTTGACATTAAGGTTAGAGTCGATAGCAGACCAATTCGGGGGAATAGGTTGGCAGCGCAATTGTGACTACAATGGTTTCGCGGCTGTCTATGGGCAGCGGGAATCGCTTACGCGTTCCGTCTGCTTGTCTGCCACCTCGCACATAAAAAAAGAAGTGACAGTTTTGTAGGTATACTTTGATGTGTCTGTCTGGCTTTTCAGTGATGAATGAATGAATGAATGAATATATTAAACTTTATCAACAATGATGATGATTATAACAAAACCACAGCGGAAATTATAGTAATATAGTACCTACTCAATATATATTTGAAATCATATGAATGAATTGACATTTTAATTAAATAATGAATGAATATTTTCCATCCATTTCCAACTTCATCTAGTCTTAGCGTGTAATTTTCAGTTGCGTCGAAAGTTTTGGCTTCGGAGTCCGGGGTACGCTTGGACCAAGGTACAGGATTCGGAAAGTCAGGTAATACGACTGCTGTCTGATTTTGGCAACCCTTAGGCAGGGGAAACAGACGTGACAACTGGATCAAGAGCGTTTAGAAACATTATCTTAAATGTTGTAGGTATCTATCTATCCACAATTTTGAAAAAAAATCCGAGACATAGCAATACATACTCCATAGACATAGCAACCTTACCTGACTCCATAGACTCCATAGACTGAGCCTTTTCATAGAAGGCCATACTTGAAAACCGCGTGAAGCCGTTACTACTGGGATGACGTGCTGGGTGACGTTCTTTCTCTACCACACCCGTATAGAAATGCATGACAGGGCCGGTTGGATCTCTTTCACACTCAGTGACGTTTTTTCCGAAAATGGCCCATTCCGTTTAAAGCTCGCGTTTTCTAGTTCCATGACCTACTCTCACTCACTCTGGGAAACAGCACAAGCGCGCAGCGCGCTGTTTTTTTTCTGTGAGGCGTCATTATCACTCCTGGTCTAACTGGCCCATTCATGGCTAAGCGTGACTCCTCCCACGGCCACAGATATGCAATAAAATAGTTTAAAAAGCCTTTAATCCCTGTTTACAAAGGAAACCTATTTAACGTCCCAATAGTAGGTACTAAAAAGAACCCTATAAATAAAAAAAAAACAACCCTTAAGAAAAGGTTAGATTCCGAATAAAAATCGAAAGGCCATAAATAAAGTGACATATTAAAACATAAAATAGGGTAAACAATCGTAAATAAAAATTACAACGAAAACACACAATGCGATCGTTAATTCAAGGATAAATTATGTCTATTTTGTGGACCGTTTTACACTTTTTTCCAAGTTTTTTTTCTGAGTTCTTAATTTTTGTGATCTCTTTTTTGGTGCTTAGTGTTTTTTGTTGCCAGTCACATTGGCGGCGCCTGTGGAGCGGTAACCCCTTTTTAAGTTTGAATTTGAACTTTTAAAGTTTTGTTTAGCTATCTGTGGGTATTAATCCATTCCTGCCATTATCTGAAAGCGCTTTATTTTGTTAGAGCTATTGTTTTATTGTGTTGATAGCTCAATATTTTTGTTTTTAAATTGATATGAAATGCGAGAACGAGAGAACTTTTTTTCAAACAATGGTGATATTATGATTAGGGTACAAAAATTGTTTGGTTTGGTCTCTTAGGTCACTACCTACGACGTCAGTCAGACGATGCTAGATCCTGAATTTATTAGAAAATTAAATTTTTTGGTAAGGTAAGTACCTAATGGACAACATTTCAAAATTGCTAAGCTCTGAAACAAAAAATACCAATTCTTTGTTTACTTTTCCGCTGCTCGAATATATATTTATTCATTTTTTATATTGCTTATTTACTGAGAAAAAAATTAAAAACTAAAAAACGTAAAATGACGTCATCGGACGGCAGAATGTAAAATATTTCTTTGCTTAGCACATTATAGTTTTAAATTTACGTAATGCCAAACCCATGACATGTAACTGTCAAAAAAAAAGACAACTTGTCAACGTTGAATGTATGAATGACGTTGACAATGTTGACACTAGTATTATTTACCTTTGACAGTAGTACCTTTTTTTTTATTGAAACAATGATAAGCAAAGGAATATCGCTGTATTCAGCCGTCCGATGACGTCATTTGGCGCTTACGTCTATTTAGAATAAAAAGAATTTCAATAATTATTTTATGCAAGAAAATGGACAAATTTTGAAAAAAGAAAAAATATGGGTCTGTTCATTTTATGTCTACTTTTATATAAAAAAACAATATGGACATGTTAAACATTTGAAATGTTGTCCATTCTAATGATACTTTTTTATCACATAAATAAGTAACTAAAAATTAAATATTTTATAATAATAACGTAGTGGAAAAGTAGAAAATGTAAAGATGAGCCATGGAATTCTCCCGGTGAGTAATTGGACAAAATCCCATGGATCCGTTAAAGCCGGAATAAGGCTAGTGACATACTAAGTCCTCTTACAAGTATGAAATAAAAGTGCTTGTAAGTTACTTTAACCTTGACTAGAACTTTTTTTTTGGTGACCCAGGAGAAATGCGTTACGCATCCGTCTGTAAACGGATAGGTTATGTCGGACTCTCCTCTGGCGACGGCTTCTCCTAGCGAGAAGCTGGCCAGAGGCATACCGACTAAAACTCCTGGGACTCTCCCTCATCGTCCATAGTGGGAGAAAGTCGTGGGCCAAGGTAGGAAACCTGCCACCACGACTTTTTCCCCGACGGAAGCCCGCCTACAAGGCGGGCACGGCGCTTCCTCCCCCGGGGTCGGGGGAGGGAATGGGGACAGCCAGGAGAACCTTGACTAGAACTTTCCGTAGCCGTAGCCATAAGTGGCTATGTCTTGTGGTTTACTTTAAATGGACTGATTTATGATACTTATATAAATGTGGAAATTAAAGTCTGTTTTCTACACCTACAATTATATAATATGCGATCTTTAAGTCATTTCGCTAATCCAACTAAACACATACTAACTGCCACACTCAGAGTCTTTGATTAACTTAGTTAGCTACTTAAGAAAAAATATTGACACTTATTTTGATACGCATAAAGACTACCGATACTAAAGTTAATGAACATTAGCTTAAATGACGTCTGTGAGTGTGGCCTGGGCATCCATCTGCCACCTTCTCATCCTCCTCAGCTTAGCGTGTAACTCCCGGTTGCATCCCCCTGGAGCCCAGGGTACGCTTGGATCATGATTCAGGATTTGGAAAGTCCGGTAATTACAATGAAGCAACTGCCGTCTGACCTTCGCAACCCTTTAACAGGGGAACCAGACCACGCTTCCTCACGATGTTTTCCTTCACCGCCGAGCTAATGGTAGATTTGAAAAACGACCCCCCATATGGAAGGGACGTTCTGCCACATATCAAATAAAAAAAAAACCGATTCTCTCTGTGTGTCCTCTGTCGAAGGCGCAGTATCGGTAGCTCGGAAACGCGTTCTGTCCCGAGATGCGCTGACAAGCGCCAGATACGCTTGATGGATGCGCCTGCGCAGTGGCACAATATAAATAGATTATGCACCGTGATTTTTTGAATACCCTAGAAACTTCTTAAGAGCATCATACAAATGTAAACATTATACAAATAAAAGTGCTTATTCCTGCCTTCAGAGCCGGCAACGCATCTCTGATACCTCATGTGTTGCCGATGTCCATGGACGGCGGTAATTCCTTACCACCAGGTAAGCCGTCTGCTCGTTTGCAATAATGAAAAAAATAGGGTACAAATTAAAAAAAAATCGCCTTCTCATACACGTTCAACTGAACAGATGGCGCAATTGGTGACCCTGCCTCTGACGCCAAAGGTCGTGGGTTCGATCCCCACCCTGGACAAACATTTGTGCGATGAACACTTGTGTTTGTTCAGAGTCTGGATGTAATATATGTATTTAAGTATATATTTGTGGTCCTCTGTTGTCTGATATCTGTAACACAAGTGTTAAGCTACTTAGGACGGAATCAGGTCAACCTATGAGATGTGGTGAAAATTATTATACAAATTGCATCAATTAGATGATGACTTTAGTATAGGAAAGTGATTTTATTTATTAGAAACTTGTTTCTTGAAGAAAAATGTTTGTGTTCATCATAGTAATGTCCTTGAGATTTGTTTAAAGAAGGTTTAATACACAGTGTATTTAGTGGAGGTAGAGGAGACTTTACTCTCAAAACATTCTCTCTCCTTCATATTCGTTTTGGAGCCCGGAGTACCTACGTTTAGACCATGATTCAGGATTTGGGGAGTCTGGTAATTACAAGGAAGCGACTGCCGTCTTTTGCAACTTTTTAACAGGGGAACCGGACCAACTGAATCATATTAACACGTTTCAGAAACTATCCGAAATGTGGTAGATTTCCCCACGATTGTTCCTTACCGCCAATCTAACGATAGAAAAATTTACATACCCAGATTTTTTTTATGTGATAGGTGGCAGAGGAGCAGACGGATCACCTGATGGTAAGCGATTGCCGCAGCCTATGAACACCCGCGACACCAGTGGAGTAACAAGTGTGCTGAAAACCTTTAAACCCCCCTTTCCTCGGGATCGGGCCTCCGGTACCCTCACTCACGCAGCGAAAACAATGCTCGGATTTCAACCACGATCTTCCGTACGGAAGACGCGTTCCTATCCACTGAACTACAATCGCTCTTATTTTTTACTGTTGACCCTATCATCGTCATCAGCCCATTAAGTCCCCACTGCTGGGGCACGGGCCTCCCTCAATCACATGAGTGGTAATTGCCATACTCACCACGCTTGGCAGACGGGTTGGCGAGGGTTTTGATATAAATGCAGAGTTTTCCTTCTCTGGGTGCTGATGATCATGCCAGCTTTACCTTAGTCGCCTTTTACGACACCTCGGTAAGAGTGAGGGGGGCCTATTCTACTCTGCCGGGGACCACACGGCGTTAAGGAGGGCGTCAAGAAGGGTTAAATGTTTTTTATGCCGCTATGGAGCCCTAAATCCCTTGCTATTCGACAAAGATTAAGGGTTGAAATGCCTGGAGCGTTCTGAAGCGTAAATTTAATTCCCTCGAAGGGAATGCCTTGAACTGTTTACAACTATTCAAGGGTTTGAAGTCAAGGAACTGAGAACGCTTTAAGAATCCAGTTTGCTGACTATTTGATTAAAAGTTTTGAGCACATGCTATAAACAGTGATACCTACTACATGCTCAGACCATCCTTCTAAGCAGCGCGTAGGTCAACGAACTAGCAATGTCAGCCAGAGCCATCTCTATCGCCTAGGGCGTAGGTTCGTTGACATACGCCCCAGGCAGTATATCGTATCGTGTCTCTCCTGCATACTTCTTCTTCTGTCTCATAGTTATATCTTTTGAAAAAACATTTCAACTCATATTTGTGTTTCGGCGACCAATCTCAACAATAAGTTAAGTACGCGGGACATTTAAAAGTGTTCAACTTTAAGTGCATTATCATATTAGTGCATTAAGAAATAGATATGTATCTTTTACCCCCATATCCTGATGTGATACCAAGATGCCACGGCCTGACCACGGAGAGATTGGTCTTATGGCCACGAAAAGTAAGTTACATTTTGGCCAGAACCGAGAATAAACATGGTACTTTAAGCGCACGCTTTTTTTCTTTTTTTTATTGCGAAAAATAGGCAGACGAGCATGCGGCTCATCTGATGGTAAATGGTAACCGCCGGTCATAGACATCAACAATGTCGGAGCACACTCATGCCGCTGCCTACCGTTAAAGAAGATCTCTTTTCAAACCTCGTTTAAAAAAGGACATGTCGTAGCGATCTGGGAACACCGCGGCTGGAAGCTCATTCCAGAGTTTGCACGAGCGTCCTTAGCATCCTTATTGACACCGAAGCAGTCCCCAGGAGTAAAGTACGAGTGCCTGCAATCACATAAGTAAAAACAAAACACGACCCATCAGCCTCCCCTACGCCGATCGGAGTACCCACTCGGCCACACATCTATGACAAATCGATTCTCGCGCTCTCGCTAATGAATCGAGAACTTCCTGATTAATGGTGTCACTACATCCTTATCTCCCCATAGCGCCTCCTAATGGGATCACCCTAGCACGACTTAATGACCAGAATAAAATACACCAACAATCCAATAAGCTTTAAGACTTCGCGGGTCTTCTTAAACTGGTGTTGTTAAGTGTACTCCCGCCTTCGCGATTAGCGGGTGTCGTGTTCGATTTTCAAATTGCGTTCCATTTTTCAAATGGTGAATTCGGTTCGTTTGATAGGGGCGGTTTGAGTGTCAGTGTTTTTTTTACCGTTAGGCAGTTAAGTAACAATAGTAGTGTGACTGTCACATAATTAGGGTTATTAAATCACGAGCGATATTTTAAAAAACGAGTCTTGGCGAGTTTTAATAGTATTCGCAAGTGTTTCAATACCAAATTATGTGCAGTCTCATACCTTATCTACATTCATGTAGATAAGTCAGCAGTCTCATAACTATTCTACATCATTGAATGTGGGAGAGCCCCGCTTAGGCATGAATGGGCCGGCTCGATCGGAGTGATACCACTGCCTCACAGAAGATCGGCGTGAAGCAGCGCCTGCGCTGTGTTTCGTCGTGTGAGTGAGGTTACCGTAGGCCCAATGGGGGGGAAGGGGAAAAGGTTGGCTGCGCACTTGTGACTCCACTGGTGTTGCGGGTGTCAATGGGCGGCGGAATTGCTTACCATCAGGTGATCCGTCTGCTCGTCTGCCACCTCTCATATAAATAAAAATGTTTTAATCTTCAAAGTAAGAAATCATAGGGAAAACTATTTTGGCAAGCTATAACATACCTGATAATCTAGTCGGTTTTCTTCGCAAAAGACTTTGTAAATCTTGATGCTTTGATTTAACTGCTTTTTTTATGTATGGATTTCTCAATCATTGTAACGCCGCCTGAGCCTCAGTATGTAAATCAAAAAATTACCAATGTATTATTTCGCCATTATTTTTTAATCAACCCAAAATGATAAATCACAGTTCGCGTGTCGTTGCGTGTCCGACTTCTAAAGCAATTTTTATCGAAACAGTTTTTATTAGTTACCAAAACTTCTTAAACCTGGCCATAAATATTTTAAACGAGCGTTTCTTGAATGTTGGTAGGCCCAAATTGGATTTATGTCTTAATGTTTGTTTTTGCTTGGTGGCAGCCCTGAACCGAGGGTTGTGAGCCGATGATCTATGAGCTGGGTCGATAATAACAACCTGTGTTTTAGGGAGTGGTACGAAAGTAAGGAGACAGGCTTGTATCAAATTCAAATTCAAAAGTACTTTAATAACTGACTTAAAAAAAGGAGGTTCTCAATTCGACATGTATATATTTTTTTTAATGTCTTTTGCATAAGTTTGTATACAGCTCTTACAAATCGTCATACATGACAAAAAAAAATTATAACTTATGTATATTATACATGTACCTAATTAAACATGTATGTCGATACAAAAAAATATACTAAGAAATGAATAAATATAATGTGATGTGAATTATCTGTAAGTTTCAGTATGTAATTGTAATATTTTTACCCGACTACGGCAAAGCCAAAAAAGAAGGGTTATGATTTTAGCAGTCTATGTGACATATTATGTAATATGTAGGTATGTAGATATGTTTGTATGTTCTAAGATTCTGCCTACACTACCCAGCCGATTTGAAGAATGAGGTATCAATTGATTCCTTATTACTGTCCAGATGATATACTCGCCACTATACATTTCCCTCCCACCCTCCCTACAATACCCCATTCTGACTTAGATCCCCTCCCGTAACACGAGCCTCCCTTCACCCCCCCCCCACCCCCTGGACCTTTTTCGGACTCGCCCCTCCTACCCTTTCGCTTGCTTTTTTTTTTCCTAATCACGCCACCCGTTTCTCTCGCCTCTCCCGCCCATCCCCTCCCCCTCCTACTCTATTTCCTCCTCTTTTGACTCCCCCTGTCCCCCCCTCCCTATCGAAAAAAAATCGAAAGATTTTTAGTCATTTTTTACTATTACCTTAAGTAAATAGTATAATTGAAAATAAAAGCTCATTCCGCAAAAAATCGAAAGATTTTAGTCAATTTTTGTACATTAACTTAGCAAATATTAAAATTGGAAAATAATAGCTATACCTACGAAAAAAAATCGAAAGATTTTTAGTCAACTTGTACTATACTTTAAGTTACATAGAATAATTCAAATGTAAGCTGTTGTGCAATTTTGTCAGTTAGAATCATTTCTAGTCTGTGGTACAGAACTAAAAGAAACATAGGTCGACATGATAAAAGAAAAAACTATGACCTGTCAAAAAGTCGCATGATCTGATCCAACACCTAATTATTGGTAGAGAATTTTACCCATGTTTCTGAATAGATTTTTTTTAATTTTTAACTGCGGGAAAACGTAATATTCCTACGGGAAATCATCAATTATTCTATGCGGAGTAAGCCTCACAGAAAACCGGCATGAAGCAGCACTGTGCTGTGTTTCGCTGCATGAGGGAGAGGTACAGGAGGCCCAATCTAGGGGAAAGGGGGGTTTGAAAGTTGGCACTTGTGACTCCACTGGTGTCGCGGGTGTCTTTGGGCGGTGGCAATCGCTTACTATCAGGCGATCCGTCTGCTCGTCTGCCACTTATCACATAAAAATAAGCCACGCGGGCAATACTGCAAGCAGTTCGCTATTTTATTAATCAGAAGCCGCCTCTATACATTCGCATCCACACGGCGCAGCTTCGCGTCGTGGAAGCGACAAATGATCGCGGACAAACAAACAGACCGACCGATCACTATCGCATCCGAGGGGATTCTCTCCACATCTTGCGCGAGGCGAGGGCTTGTGTCAAGTACTTAGCCACTTTATACAATAACCACTTTCCATGGTAAACCACTTTTATTTGATAAAAAATGAAAATACTTACCTAATTTCTTGAGTAACGTTATTGAACGACAAATTCTTATGCATTGTAACTTCCACTATACAGGGTTTATAAGATTTCAATATTGCACGAAACACGAATGCCGAAACTTTTCTTAAGACTCGGGTATGACCATTTTTTTGTTTAAGGTTTTTCCAGTAATTAAAAATAAAAATCATTGTTTAATTTTTAAATTACCGCTTATTCTTTTACTGCGAATACGAACGTACCGACACCTTTAGGCAGCTAAAATCTCTATCGAGCGTGATTATTGTTTTTTTATTTTGATTCAAATTCCCAGTGTCAATCACGATCACGCACGACGAATCAAATGACACCCCACTTGTCAAAAAATCAAACCGTTCAGGTTGTATGGCGCCCTGCGGCCACATTGGTAACTAAGGTGCACATCACAACCAGTTGCCGAAAAAGAACTGACATACTTGCTACTCAACCAGCCAAAGACGATAGATTTTTCTTTTTTCACAAGTGCCTGGTTTTGAAACTCACAGTTGCGACACCTCACTCAACCATAGTTCTTTTCTTGCCAGCGTTATTGACATATTTTTTTTTGTATATTGTAATATGGTTCTTTTGACGTTATGTGCCAAAGAATTGGAACATAGTTTCAAAAAACATTAATTACCCTTTGCGGTCGGGTAAAACGTGAAAAATACATTTGGCTTGAGCGTGACAAAAGTATAAATGTAGTCAAAGAAATGCTGTCTTACAATTTGATTTTATACTAGCTTAGGTACTTATGAATCACTCCAAAAATCATCAATCGTAAGACTTTATTGATACAAATGGAATCATCTCCCTTTTGTTGACAGCTCTAAATGACACATCAATGGCGCGAAAATCGTTTAGCGCGTCATCTGTCACTGTGAACGGAAGGCGCGGCCATTGCAGCGAAATAATGACTTTGTTTTTCTTTTTTACCCTTACGCACGTTGTAATAACTATAACATAGTGTATATATATAGAAAACGTTTGGATGAGGTATAATTCTGTGGCCTTGAAAAAGAAAAGGTGAGATATTAAATAAATACCTAATAATGTGCCATTTACACCGATCATCTATTATCTAAATAATAAATGCTATTTCTTCATACGTAATTATTTACTGTACTAGATGACGATAGTCGTCTTCTCCCAGCATACCCAGACCCAAAGACAATATTAAAAAGCAGTTTTTATCTATATAAATAATTATTCTCAATCGAAGGATCACCTTCTTGGTATCAACCACTATACCTGTATCACTGTACCTAATCTGTTGTCTCAAACGAGTTTTTATAAAAAATCTTTCTACTAGAGTATTTTGTTTAGCGGCAAAGATGTTAAAATATTTCGATCTATAAGTTGTGCAGTACACACAGTCACACATCAGGTTACTACTCTGTCAAAATTTATTCCTCAATTGATATGTTTTTTTTGGTTCTAGCAATATTTTGCAATTTATTCTAAAGTAAATAATGCATTAAAATTTTTTTCGATAGGTTTTATTTGTAGGTACATATAAATATTGATGAAACTATCGTCGGTTCACGGCGAAGCAAAAAGCACTTACAAAATTCGTCGACATACCAAGGTCTCCGGTAGCTTAGTTGGTAAAGGAGTTGCCCGGTTAGCAAAAGATCGTGGGCTCATGATCCGAAGACCTTTAATATGGCCAGTTTGAAATTTAATCATTATGTCAGACTTTTAAGGCGACGGGTAGCCCTAACTAGCGACACCAATAGATATAAATTGTTAGCTACTAAACCGGATCTATTTTAATCAATTTCGGAGCGGGAGTCTCTAAGCAAACATTTATACTATTTATTTAATAATTGTGCACGCACAGTGGAAGCTGGGCCCCATAACCAATTGAAAACCCAATGATAAACTAGATTTCCCAATTCTCAACAAACATTTATTTTGGCACAACTGACAGATATAGACATGAGTTTCTTTTTAATAAAATTAAAACCACAATACTTTTTGATCTGTTTTAACACTGTAAATTTGGATTAACGCTATAAGTGGCCTTTTTTGACTCCAAATTTCGAGTCCAAAAGAAGACTCAAAATTTAAGTATAACTATTAAATAAATAGTATAACTGCCACACTCAGAGTCGTTGATTAACTTAGTTGGCTACTTAAGGAAAAATATTGACGCATAAAGACTACCGATACTAAACCATTTGCATCGCTAGTGTGGCCTACCCGTCACCTTAATAGCTTTTCCCAATGGAAATACTCGTTATATAAATATACGAGTAAAAAGCCACATCATCGTCATCGTCAGCCCATTTAAGTCCCCACTGCTGGGGCACGGGCCTCCCTCAATCACATGAGGGGTAATTGCCATACTCACCACGCTTGGCAGACGGGTTGGCGAGGGTTTTGATTTAAATGCAGAGTTTTCCTTCTCTGGGTGCTGATGATCATGTCAGCAGCTTTACCTTAGTCGCCTTTTACGACACCTCGGTAAGAGTGAGGGTGGCCTATTCTACTCTGCCGGGGACCACACGTGTAAGTAGAAATCCTAAAAGGGCCAAACATTCAATTCAAACTTTAACTCTATCATTTGACAGTACAGTTTAAATTGATTTTTCATATAGATTTACATTGTCAAAATATTTGTAATCATCCATTGTGATGTTATAATAAATATATCGACGGGAAGAACCTTGATCTTTTTTGTGGATCAATCGATCAATGATTGATCGGCATCCTGCGCGTGAGGTGAAAGTGTGTCGAGTAATATATGTATATTACTTGACGATTCGTCGCTTATAGTTATAATGCAACGCGAAAATCTAAAAAAACTATTTACTGATTGATGTAAATTTATAGGGATTTTTTTTTAGATTATTCCTTATATTTTCCTAGGGGAAAAATTACTGCTTTCATTAGTATTGGTTAATAATCGATGGTATATTAGTGGATAAGAACGCGCCTTCCATGTGGTTCGAACCCAAGCATGTACCTCTGGATTTTTAAAATCTATGTGAGTATTTCTACCATTAGGTCGGAGGTGAGGGAAACATCGTGAGGAAACTACACGTTTCGGAAAGTTTCTGAAATGTGTAACCATGACTCAGTTGGTCTGGTGAATGTTAAAGGGTTGTGAAGGTCGCTTCATTGAAATTACCAGACTCCCAAACCCTGAATCACGGTTTACCTTGGACTTTAAAGCGACGCTTTGGAAGCAACCGCGAACTATACGCTAAAGTAAAAGTAAAGTAAAGTATCAGCCTATAAACTATCCCACCGCAGGGCAAAGGCCTCCATCATAGAAATCAAGTCATCGCTACTATGGTGGGATTAGGCTTAATCACCACGCTTGCCAAATGCGGACTGGTGATCACAAACTTGAGTTACGTTCGAAAAATTCGAAACATACTTTACGCTCGACCCCGGAATCGAACCCAGGACCCCGAGATCACGACCCGGTACTTAAACCACTAGACCAACAGGGCGTTATACTATACGCTAAGATGAGGAGGAGTTCCCCTGGAGAAGTTTCCAAGATATCAAAAATATAAAATTAATTGGTACCTACTAACTATTTGACCACCAGTTTTGAACAGTGGTAGTGACAACTGCCTTTGGTCCAAGGGTAACAGGTTCGATCCCCGCACAATACAAACAATTGTGTGCATAAACATTTGCCCAATTCTCGGGCTCGCGACATTTATCATCATACGACATCACTAAAACATCTTTTTTTTTGTATGATATCTGCCATGTTTTTTCATATCGAAAAATTGGGCTCCATGTCTGTTTGTACCTATGTATTTACAAAATAAAAGTATGAAATGTAAGTATATTTGTAATCCCACTGTTGATTCTGATATCCGTAACACAGGTGTTTGAGCTACCTATCTCGGAGTCAGGTCAATGTATGTGATGTTGTGAAATATTTATTTATTTATTTGTTACGAAAAAACGCCGATAAACTCATAAGTCATACAACGTATATAATCTTAAGCGAAAAAGGCAAATATTGAACCTATCAACAACAAATAGTCCCGCTATCACGCGCGGAAGCAGCTCCTCTGTTCAAAAGACGATAAAATAAACAAAACTTCATCACTTTCTGCTCAGCAGGCGTCGACGCTGACGCAACGTAAACAATAGGTTTATTAATAAACCGGTGTAGCCCTATTTGCTACTTATTGAATCGTGATTTACGATATTATTAAAATGATAGAGTCATAGTTACTTCTGAAATTTCAATAACATCAATTAGATTTAATAGTTTAATGTGAGAAACTTGTCGTGTGGTCCCCGGCAGAGTAGAATAGGCCACCCTCACTCTTACCGAGGTGTCGTAAAAGGCGACTAAGGTAAAGCTGCTGGCATGATCATCAGCACCCAGAGAAGGAAAACTCTGCATTTATATCTAAACCCTCGCCAACCCGTCTGCCAAGCGTGGTGAGTATGGCAATTTCCCCTCATGTGAGTGAGGGAGGCTCGTGCCCTAGCAGTGGGGACTTAAATGGGCTGATGATGATGATGATGATGATGAGAAACTTGTCGAGAATATTATAGGTAGGTACTAATGAACATTTTTAGTTAGCCCTAAGGAACAAAACTTACGAAAGTGATCGGCTTACTGATTGATAACTATATCATGCGTGGGACGTGGTTCGAATCCAAGCAAGTACCTCTGGATTTTCAAATCTATGCGGTATTTCTACCATTAGGTCGGCGGTGAGGGAAAACGTCTTGAGGAAACCTACACGTTTCGGAAACTTCCTTGAAATGTGATGCAATTAGATTTAATAGTTAAGTAGGTAAATACTTACGTAATAATGGAATAGGAGAGTAGAATAGGCCACCCTCTTTCTTACCGAGGTGTCGTAAAAGGCGACTAAGGTAAAGCTGCTGGCATGATCATCAGCACCCGAGAAGGAAAACTCAACATTTATATCAAAACCCTCGCCAACCCGTCTGTCAAGCGTGGTGAGTATGGCAATTACCCATCATGTGATTGAGGGAGGCCCGTGCCCCAGCAGTGGGGACTTAAATGGGCTGACGATAACTTACGTTGAAAATGGCATATATTCAAATTGCGTCGATTGATTCAGGGGATAAGTACGATTGGGGATTTAAGGTAGCGTCGACCTTCTAGTGGTGATCTAAGATGCAGCGACCTTCTAAAAGTGTCAGTTCTGACCTGAGGGCCTAATTTAAAGCAGACGTTACGACCGAATCGGAGATTCCCTCTCTTTCACACGCGCTGTGTGTCTCCTTTGTTTGGACGCGACAGGTATATTCTCCTTCGTTACGGAATGGCTTCAAAATAAGGCACCTGATTGTAGTTTCGGCTGGTATAAGGCGAAAACGATTTCTAGTTGGCGGAATGGCGGAAATGTGTTCTGTCACTTTTGCCATTCGACAGCCGTCGGACGCATTTTTTAGTTTAAATATTAGGAATTTTTATAGATTTAAAATTGATAAGTTTTGAACTAACAGCAAAATTAGTAGGTCCCAAAACGAACAGTGGGCGGCCCGCTAGTCTGTACTATTCATAAAAAGGTTTATTCTATAGATATCTGATGTACAATTCTAAACAGCAAAACAGTTGCGCAATGCAATCAACCCCCAGCACCATCTCTTGCAACTGTTTGGAACTAACAGAACAATTAGTAGGTCCCAAAACGAAGTAATTGCGGGCCCGCTAGTATACATATAAAGTTGTTATATACAATGTGTTAGGTACTTACATTTGCGTACTGGTAGCCGCAGGCATCCATGCACAGGTACATGCAGGTGGCTACCCCCTGGATCGTCAGGAGGCCAACTTTGTACGTCGCACGTTGAAGTATCGCTGAAACAATACAAAATATTATTAGAATATGTACCGAAAATACACAAATTCCATCTGAGTAGACGAGCAGACGAAACACTTTATCACAGTAGATATATACGCAAGCAGTATGGACACTACGAACAAACGCTCGATTACGCACGCACACAGACGCAAACTTTACACGGATTCTAAGGTAGGTAAGTGGTGTATCTAAGGAGCGTTCTTTCTGTTTTAGTCCAAGTAACGAAACAAATTAACAAAACGAATATTATGTCTAATTTTATGTATCTTTGCGTAGCTTTTTGCAACTTTAGGAATCATTTTGTGTACCTTTGCGTACAAATATTGCATGCTAGTATGCTAAATTTGCTTATTTATTAAGAAATATCATTAGTTCTAATTTAACACGCACCAGATGATACTTGTTGCAGCTAAGACCCCGCGATCACGCCCCAGTACTTAAACCAGTAGTCCTAAGGTAAGAATAATATTTTACAAAAATAAGAGACAACCCTATACGGTAGGTAACTTTCTGTCCAAAATGGCGCAGTGTCTATACTGCTTTAGCGTATTTATCTACTGTGACTTCATGGAAGCGATTACCGCTACTCAAAACTCGTAGGAATAATAGGACCAGCCACTTGACCTTGGGTAGGAGAACTGCTGGTCATAACTGGGGTTTCTTAAATGTTACAGGCCATAAAAAAGTAAGCAATCGCCTCTCATGAACATCTCCGAAATCGTAGATGTAACTGAATGAGATAACGGCCTTTTAGAAAGGGGAACACTCTTCTTTGTTATTTTCTGTGCTAGAGAAAAACGAGAATGTGGGTGCCTCAAGTAAGCAATCACCGCCGCCCATGAACATCTGCGAGAACAGAAGATCAGCGTTGCCGGTCATTTAAAAAGGAGTGCACTCTTCTCTTGAAAGCCCCCTAAGTCGAGCCGTCAGGAAATTATTTCCCCTATTGCATTTAATTTTTCTTGCCTCAAAGTGAGATAAAACATTTTCCACACCAGTTTTTAATAATATTTTCTTAAGTTATGACCCCTATGTTAGGAAACCGTCAGGAAATCAAATGGTTCCACAAAACTGTGTGGAGAAAGCCTGTGGTCTTTGAAAGCTTACCGCCAGCTGTGCACGGGTGCTTACAGTGTGACCACCATCAGAAGGCACTTTAGTGACATTGACAGGGGGGCGTTGCAAAACGTTTTTTCTATGCGGAAATGTCAAAACAGCATTATTTCCGACATTTTCCACGTGCCAAATAACCGTAATAAGTCTTTAAATTAATTTGGAAGCGACCATAGACTAGATCCTAGAGATCTTTCTAGAGATTTTACATCATGAGTCATCTAGCTTTAGATTCCCAATCCCACTATATATATGCGCTGCCTGGTTATTTGTACCCTTATTATTTTGTTTTTTCATTGTTTTTTTCTGTATTCATTTTATTTTGTTTGTACTTCTGGAACTTCTATATAGTGTTGTGATGTCCAAAAGAATAAAAAAAAATCTTTCTTTCTTTCAATCCGCCAACCACATGACGCTAGCATTTCCTTTGCTTGTTACATCCAAACTGTCATGCATAATGGTACAGTCTATAACGAAAAGCCACAAAAGTCAATATGGACCTTCCTCTATTGACCTTAGGTGTCAGAATATATACGCCATTTAACTTGAATGCTATGAGGTATATCCTTACTTGGCGCTTTTGTAAACGTGATGGCACATCCAGTCTTTACTAGTGTAATAGATGCTTCAAACAAAGTGCAAACTATTGTGTGATTTATGACTTGCTACAGGACCTATTCATGTTCCGTTAAAGCGGATTGGCTTGTGACAAATAAGGATTTAGTAGTCATCATTTGAATAAATAAATTCGAATCGATCAGGCATAAGGAAGTCCGAAGGAGAGCCTGCTACTAGACATCATCCAACCCCCTTAGTTACAAGAAGTAGAAGTTAAACCTACTTAGTTTTTTATGGGATAGGTGGCAGACGAGCAAACGGATCACCTGATGGTAAGCGAATGCCGCCACACATGGACATGTGCAACACCAGTGGCGCCACAAGTGCGCTGTCAACATTTAAGCCCCTCTTTCCCCTGGATTGTTAGTTCCGTCGCCCATGAACATCTCTGAGATCAGCTGGGTCACAGATGCGTTGCTGGCCATTTAGAATGGAGTAGGCTCTGCTCTTGAGGGTCCCTAAGTCATAACCGTCAGGAAATATTGCCGCCCAGCTGAATGTGAGATAAAACATTTTCCACGCCATTTTTGCTAAAAACGTCGGGGAGTTATAAGTTGCACGCGTGTGTATGTGTGTGCGTATGTGTGCGTGTGTGTGCGTGTAAGTGTGTAGTGTGTGTGTGTGTGTGAGTGTGTGTGTTTGTGCGTTTGTGTATGTAGCTCCCAAACGGATGAACCGATTTTGTTTCGCATAATGTTTTGTAAATGCTATGAGCGAGTATATTATATTAACATAATTCCAACTATTAATATAGGTAGGTACTGTACATATTTTAGTAACATAATTCCGTGATTCATTATCACTATAATAGGTAATGAACGTCCAGATCGCAATCAGCATTAAACAACCAACTAACGCCATTTCAAAACGCATTTGTAAACAAAATGGCGGCGGTAAATCAGACGTATTGAGCGGGAAATAAAATAAAGTGGCAGAGGACTATTAATTAATAGAGCGTGGTCAGATATAAAGAGCTTTCGTTAATCCTTAGTGAGATCTGCACGCTCCGAAGCAAATGGTATAGGCACAGTATAACAAGGGGTTTCCACTCTTGTTATACCTACTGCGGGTATAGGTTTAGGTACGATTACAGGAAACTTAACGCCCTGTCGGTCTAGTGGTTTAAGTACCGGGCCGTGATCTCGGGGTCCTGGGTTCGATTCCCGGGTCGAGCGAAAAGTACGTTTAGAATTTTTCGATCATAGCTCGTGTTTGTAATCACCAATCCGCATTTGGCCAGCGTGGTGATTAAGCCTATAATCCCATCATAGTAGCGATAACTTGATTTCTATGATGGAGGCCTTTGCCCTGCAGTGGAAAAGTTAATAGACTGATTAAACAACAAAAAGCTTTAAAAACTTCTTCAATTTCTTCGCTAATATTTCCGCAAATGTTGAGAATAGCTTTGAAGTGGAACCATGCTCCAGTTTGACGGTTCTCCTGTTTAAGGGTTGCGAAGTTAAGAAGTTTATTGGGTATACATTTTTTGAAAGTCACTTTTCTTTTTGACTGTCATGAAATCGTAGTAGTACCTAACTATACTAATTGTCTATTAGAGAAAAAATTCTAACGGATACTCCATACGATGTTTTCATTCGTGTCGTATCCGAAATAAATGGTGTATTTACATCTTACGACGAATCCAACTCGGCTGAGCAGCGTTCGGGAAGCTACGCAGCATATTTTCGGCCCATCTACCACATTGTCTCAAGACGAAAGTCTTCAATGCGTGTGTGTTGCCAGTGATGACATACGGAACCGAAACGTGGCTGCTTACAATGTGCTGATTAAGGAGGTTCAAAGCCACACAGAGAGCGATGGAGAGGGCTATGCTCGGAGTCTCCTTGCGTGATCGTATCAGAAATGATGAGATCCGCAGGATAACTAAGGTCACGGACATAACCCAAAGGATTGCGTGCCCCAATTGGCAATGGGCAGGGCACATAGCGAGGAGAACAAATGGCCGTTGGGGTGGATAGGTCCTCGAGTGGAGGCCACGTACAGGATGTCGTAGCCGTGGTAGGCCCCCCACAAGGTGGACCGACGATCTGTTGAAGATCGCGGGAATCCATTGCGAGCGGCGCAGGACCGATCTGTGTGGAGAACATTGGGGAAGGCCTATGTCTAGCAGTGGACGTCAATTGGCTGAAATGATAATGATGATGATGATGAATCAAGTCATTGCTACCATGATGAGATTAGGCTTAAATTTTTTATGAGATTGGGAGAGACGGATCTGGGTGGATCTATTGGCTGAAATGATTACATCTTACTGTAAGGACAACCTGTATACAAAAATTGCATCAACAATAATGTATTAGTTATCAATTAGTCGATGTTTTAGCGTTAACTGCACCTGTCTCCTTAACTTACTAAGAGATAAACTAAATACCAGCCGGGTATTGCCTAGCTCTTGTACAGTCAGCTCATACACTTTAGGACGTTGTCACAATATATAATATAAGAAAGTAGACCTCTACTTTCTTATAGGTAAGTATTGTGACAAGGTCCTAAAGTGTATACATATTTTTGGAGTTGATTGTACTACGTAGATACGTTCCGTAAAAAAATCGTTTACAGACGACCCTGCTCGCCAGTTCTGTTACCTTCAACAACTGACATGCTACTGTGTGTCTGGATTGTCAACAAAGACATCAATCTTGGCACTGAACATCTATTCATCTCTCTTACTCTATTCATCTCTTCAATCATCAGAATTACTCCATCATTTATTTCATTGCGTGAGTGATGGTACCGGAGGCCCAATCCGGGGAAAACGGGGCTTAAAGGTTGGCAACGCACTATTTACTCCAGCACTGGTGTCGCGGGTGTCCATTGGCGGCGGCAATCGCTTACCATCAAGTAATCCGTCTGCTCGACTGCCACCTATCATATAAAAAAAACAGTTCAGCGTGCCATCCCCAATTGCGTCTAAAGCTGTCCCTTTGGAGCCCTTCACGCCGGTTTTTTGTGATTCTGTGGAATCATCATTCCGTACTGTCCGCTTGTGACCACGGCTGCTGTAACGTAGCCGAAACGTCGAGTAAAATATGTGAGTACACAATGTTGTATCACATAATAAATATCGTGTTAATTCCTGTCTTGATTAATTATAATCATCATTCCGGTCGAGCTAGCCCATTCTTTCCAAAGCGTGGATGTACTGTCAACTCCAAAAATATGTATACACTTTAGGACCTTGTCACAATACTTACCTATAAGAAAGTAGAGGTCTACTTACTTACATTATATATTGTGACAACGTCCTAAAGTGTATACATATTTTTTGAGTTGACTGTACCAGAATCCGTTGATAAAATTGTCTGAGAGTAGGTGTCTAACCGTTCCTCTTTAGAGCTGCAGTTTAGCGAAGCCGGGCGGACCCCGATCATAAACCGATGCAATTTGCTGCAGCTATGCGACTGCTCCCGGGACGATCTCGGAATACGACGTGCCATTCTCGGAAATTGTCGGCGGCTTGCAGGGAGAAGCATAAATTGTTCAGTCCAGTGGTTATAATCCGGTGGTCCGCGGAAGAATTTCAAGTGATCCCTAGAGTCATTCTTGAATCTAAATCTACGAATATATGTATAAGCGAAAGCTGACTGACTAATCCGTCCGTAAAGCGTCCGTGGCACTCATTCAGCTGGTCTCACTGAAAACCAGCGTCATGGCCTTTGTCTGGGCTGTGACATTAAGCTGAGTGAGGGCCATTTATACTAGACGTCATAACACATCATAATATTCATTTGGCACTGTCTGGACATGATTGAATATAGTTTTGTTTTTTTTTCCTTTTGTTTTTTTTATGTATTTTTAATTGTTTTATGTTTTGTTTTCTATTTGTGCCAAATTGTGTTCTGTTTACTTGCTATATGTTCTGTGTTTTGTCTATAATAATAAATATTTTGTTTCTTTCTTTCTTTCTTTCTTTCTAATCTATCAACTGCCTTAACTATAAGGATTAGAATTTTGAAATTATAGCGTAGAGGAGCCTCACAGAAAACCGGCGCCGTGAAGCAGAACTGTGCTGTGTTTCGTTGTGTGAGTGAGGGTACCGGAGCTGCGGAGGGCCAATCCGAGGGAAAGGAGGGTCTATAGGGTTCCAGCGCACTTGTGACTCCACTGGTGTCGCAAAGGCGGCGGCAATCGCTTAGATTGATATTTTGAAACGCCATATGTATGGAGCGTTTTGGGTTTACCCAAAATAATGTGATTTTAAAGTTTTGATTGCCGTGAGGTCCCCGGCAGAGTAGAATAGGCCACCCTCACTCTTACTGAAGTGTCGTAAAAGGCGACTAAGGTAAAGCTGCTGGCATGATCATCAGCACCCAGAAAAGAAAAACTCTGTATTTATATCTAAACCCTCGCCAACCCGTCTGTCAAGCGTGGTGAGTATGTCAATTACCCCTCATGTGATTGAGGGAGGCCCGTGCCCCAGCAGTGGGGACTTGCATGTGCTGACGACGACGATGTAAGTTTTGATATCTCAGATAGTTTAAATGAGAATCTAGTACTGAATATAATATATATAAATGAGAATCTAGTCATGACCTTTTTCAGGGTCATGACATAGGCTGAGTGGGGGCCATTTATGTTGGAGGTCACAACACACAATATATTATTTGCACTGCCTGGTTATTAGTACTAATTATTTTGTTTTTCCTTTGTTTTGTTTTGTTTTTATTTTCTGTATCTATTTTGTTTTTCTTTTTGTTTGTTTGTTCTTTTGTAACTAATGTTGTACTCGTATGTAGTGTTGTGATGTCCAAAATAATAAATTTTTCTTTCTTTCTAGTAGGTAATTCTTTCGTCGTAGTCAAATACCCTATTTGTGTCATCTCTCTCTTGTGTCGGTCCCTCGTGTCTGAGGATCGCGGTCAGCCTCATAGCTGCATCTAGAGCGGATGATCTGCCTCTACCGGTTTCTATCTAGTGCATCTCTTACTTTGTGACATATGACTGGTGTAAGTTGAATATAGACTGCGCTTCACCGCGATTTTGGCACTACGGGGGAGGTCTACATTCCGCTGAGAACTGCGCATCGCTTATTGATTGATTATACATTCATGTACCATATTTATATTAAACGTACCATATTATACCATATTAAACTTACTCCTCACTTACCATTATGTGAGAGGGTTAAATAATAGGGCCTACAGCGAAAGCGAAAGAAAATAATTGTCGCATCCAAACGAAAGAGACGCACAGCGAGTGGGAATGGGATAGGGATAAAGTTTCGGTCTTGAAATCAGTTTCGTTATAGGTCCTTTTATAAATTTAAAAATATCTTGCGTAATATGAAGTATAAGCATACTATTATAAATAATAAGTAAGTTACAGTGTAGGCTTGCAAAAAGTCTGCATTATGTCCGTGTGATGCGCGGCGGCGCCGGCGGCCACGCGGCTGCGCGGGCGCCGGTCGCACGAGAGTTCGCCATCCGTCCGAATGTTTGACGGACATACGTAACTTACAATTCTATTTTATTTTTATTTATTTATTTATTCTTTATTGCAAAAGAAAAAAAAAGTACAATTGGCGGACCTAATGCCATACCTACATCATTCTCTACCAGTCAACCATTGGGTGATGCAGAAATATCTATGACGGCTAAATAAATAAATATATACCCATAAACATACATGTGAGTAATATAATATAATAAACCTACTTATAATTGAATAATATGTGTAATAAAAAAAGACAGAAAAAATAATAAACGACGAATACCGGCTTATCTATACATATAGTAAGCATTAAAGAGTTGGAATAGACACATCTTACCACAGCTGTCATAAAAAAGGGAAAAAAGTGTAAGTTAAATTTCTAGTGAGTGGAGAAAATGGTCACGAACTGAACGCTTGAATGAAAATTTGGTGGAGGACTTTTTGATGTCATTAGGTAGTATGTCGAGTTCCAGAGCCTGATGGCAGAGAGGGTAAAGGAGTTGGAGACAGAGGAGAGTTTATTTACGACAGACAAGCTTTAGACCTCAATTCCACCTGATCTTAAGTTAAGATGAGGTCACAGGTGAGCCATGCTTGCCTATGAATATAAATAAATAACTATTTTCCAACATCACATACATTAACCTGACTCCGAGATAGGTACCTGTGTTAAGGACATCAGAATCAACAGTGGGATTACAAATATATACAAATCGACGATCTGAGCAGAATGGCTGGCAAGAGCTGGATGCGAGAAGCCATGGATAGATCACGGTGGCGAACAGTTGGAGAGGCCTACGTCCAGCAGTGGACTGCGATAGGCTGATGATGATGACATATAATAGTTTTCTTTTGTAAATACATATAGGAAACACCCAGACCAATACAAACAGACATGTGCATGCCTACAAATGGTTGTACTGTGCGGAGATAGAACCCGCAACCCTTGGACCAAATAAAAGCCTCTTCATCTTAGCGTGTAATTCCCGATTGCATACAAAATTTTCCTGCTTTTGGAGCCCAAAAATTGTCCGTGAAAAAGCCTACTCACTCTTAATTTTGTGAATGCGAAAATAACTCTGTCTGTCTGTCCTGTCTTTCAGCCTTAACTACTGAACCGATACAAATTAAATTTGGTACACAGATTGTCTAGAGCCTGAGAAAGGATATAGATAGGCTACCCTTTGAATGAGGGAGCACCTTATGTGGAACCCAAGTAATAAATAAATTCATAGAATTCTCATACATTTTGACTGATTCAGTACTAAGTGGCACTTGTGATATCAGACCACAGAGTAGCCCTGGCAAAAACGTATCTTCCAAAAGATTGGAAAATTTGCATCTGGTTCATGTCGGAGATGCGGAACAGTGAAACGCTTCATTTGGAACATCGACTCTCAGATAGATCCGTGATTCATTGCGCTCATTCGGATCATTCAGCACATTCGGATCATTCGGCTCATCGGATCATTCCGCTCATTCGGATCATTCGGCTCATTGGATCATTCAGCTTATTCGAATCATTCGGTTCACTCGAACTCGGGATCCATTTGCATCGATTGATACATTCGGAGCGAACATTAGAGATTCGAAACAGTGTATCATTTGGCTGAGTCGGATCACTAAGTAGTTTTTAGTAAAGAGTTATACACGTCTACAACAGAGTAATAATTAAGATATTAATATTTTAATCATATTACAGAATTTTCACTCCTTTCATTAAAATTAATATCTACTAACCATTTGATTGATAGGCCTAAAATGGCCACGCTTGTCTAATGCGGATTGTGATCACCAATCCGCATTAGACAAGCCCGCACTATGATCGAAGAATTCAAAACGTAACCTACTTGCTCGTCCCGGGAATCGAGGCTAGAAACTCCAAGTTCACAGCTCGGTTCTTAAACCACTAGACCAACAGGGCGTTGATTAGCCCTGCAGTAGGACAGTACAGGCTGATCCTTTACTAATAAAAATGGTCCACTCACACTTCTTAAATTGACTAATGCTAAAATACGTATCTTTACAGTCTTCAACTCCTCTTCTACCCATACCTACTTATAAGACGCTAATAAGTTTCATAGTGGAAAGGACAAGCGATGATATTAATTTATTTATTTATTTATATTATAAACAATTGACACATACTGGCTAACAGTTTCCCAAAACGCCAGATGTGCTCGTTGTCATAATTACACATATTATATCATAATTGTAAAAACAAAATTCATACTAAAAACTAAATTACATATTTTACGTTGGTTACGTTGGTTAGTACATATAGTGAAGCTCCGCCGATAAGCTAATGGTCTAATCTCAACAGAAAGTTATTCTGCTATCTCCTAATAGAGCGATTATAACTAATTTATTGGGGCCCTGTTACATTGGGACGCGAGGTTTTATTGAAACTGCACAGACCCGCATCGCGTACGTTGTTACTGCCAGTCCGGGGCAGTGGTCCGTCCAACTAGTTGGACCATGGGTCTTTTTTAGGGGCAATTGTCCAACTTTAAAAATAGTTGGACCACCACCTTTGAGAGTTCCGTGGTCCAATTCATTCTAATATCTTGCCAATCCTAAAAACCTCAAACTGAACTTGGGATCTCCTTTTGCTAACCTTTAGACTAAGGCGAGCCAATATAGATAGATAGATACTCTTTATTGCACAACAAACAAAACTTAAAAGCTAGGTATACAGAGATACAATGTACAATTTAGGCGGTCCTATCGCTGGGAGCGATCTCTACCAGACAATCTTCAAGTAAAGGACATTAGATAGAAGAGGGGAGGGTGGTGGAAGTCCTACTATACTGTGTCAATATAAAAAAAAATCTGTAAGAGTACACAGGCGGACAGCATTTATATACCGGATCAAGTAACTATACAAAACTGTCCTTTAATCAACTCTCACCCTAATGTCAAACACATTTGGTTCATTATTTACATAATGTGTGCATGAACATGTCTGTTTGTATTGGTCTGGGTGTTTTCTATGTATTATAGGTATGTATTTACAAAAGAAAGGTATTAAATGTACCTATATATTTGTAATTCCGCTGTTGGTTCTAATGCCCGTAACACGGGTGCTTGAGCTACCTATCTCGGAGTCAGGTTAATGAATGTGATCTTGTGAAATATTATTAGGTACTTTAGCTAATTAATGAGATTTAAGGTGCGATTGTGGTCAAGCGTTAGCCTATAGACCAAAAAAATTAAATTCTAAAGTTTTGAATCAGATGTTCATGGGCGCAAATAAGTTCTTACTATCATAAATTAAATTCTAAAGTTTTAAGCATATTTGCATGGGCGTATATACGTTTTTACCATCAGGCGCCGCCTCAGCCTCAAAGGGCCTACAACGAAACGGCCAGAACGAATATATATCCCCGCCTCTTTCACATGCGCATCTTATTTGTTTTCAGGCGACGATATTCTTCTGTTTGAAAATCTTCTCTATCGATTGCACGAGAATAGGCCCTCAGGTATATTCTGGTTCCTTACGGCATCGTTTGGGGCCCTCATAGGTTTGGTGTTGGGTTGGGGGTTACAACTCTTTCACATTAAAAAACTGTATTTTTAGACCCATTTGCAATTTTAGTGTCTCAGTAACACCCCCTCCCAACTATCATCTTTGCTAATTGCTTCCTCCGTATAACGATATTTCCAATCGGTAGGTACCTACTTTTAATCTTGTCCCGAGACCGCGTGCTAGGGGCGCACCCCACTCGATGCCGGGGTATCGATACTCGGCTACTCGCGCTAATTCCCGCTAAGAAGCTGTGAATGAAGCGGCTTGTGCAATTTTCCGACGCGCGGCGACTGGCTGGTAATAAGAGGCTTTGACGCGTGGTGGAGTGATGTCGATTTTATAAAAAATCGATAAAGACGTATAACTTAATTATATTATAGTGCGAAATCGAGGTATTCCAATAAATATTAGATTCAAATCTAATTCTGAATCGGGTTCGTTCAAAGACATCAAAATATACCTACATTTTGTTAAAGAAAATTGAAATAATATCCATGTGGCAACTTACCATGGCGATATGAATGCGTTTTTATTAAGGTTTTTAGCGCCATGGGGGACACCGGTGACCGACAAACAATAAATGTGTTAAGGTCCTTTAAATCTTAAAATAATTATCTGTATTTTTATTTAACGTAAAACACATGTGCAGCGATATATTTGAATTCGATTAAGCACACCATGGGTATTTACAATGATTGATACAATAATATCACATTAAAAAGAATCTATCTTTCAAAATAAAATCGAAACGACGCTTAATTCAATTCAAAGATCAATTGCTCATCCGTAAATCCATTAAAATGCGAACTTATCGAACGCGTCTCTCTCTCCCTTTACCCTTCCGTCCCTTAGGCGATAATGAGTAAATTGTTTCGAAACCGCGCTAAATGGGTACAAGAGTGTCGATCCGACACCCGACGCAAATAACACGCATCAGCCAAACGTTAAGTGAAAATAAAATAGTCGACATCGACTTAATGCTAGGGGAGAGCCCAACTCTAACACCCTAGCTCAAACTATTTTAAACCTTAACACTTCGAAACAAAAGATGACATTTGATCGTGTTTGCACGGGGCTACAATAAATACTATGTTTTACGATATTAGATTTTAGAGCCCAGGGTTAGAGGTTAATTTAGATTGTGTCGGAGGAAATACGATATCCTTGTAATGGATAGCAACGGTTAGCGGTGAATGGATTGTAGTGTTTAACTATTTGCTTTTGTTAAATATAGTTTTGTTAATTAAATGAAAGGCGTGGGTACATTTCTACAAAACAGTTACAAAGTGTTACGGAGTCTCTAGGGTTGTATATTAGGTACAAAAAAAATCTTAGTTTTATCAAAATCAAGTTTTCTGTCAGTTGCCATAGCACTGCCCGCAAGCTCCGGTCGTGTGGAATTTGATAGCCACTTGATAAAGGGATATTTTATAACCATCACACGGGAATAAAAAGATAAATAATAATATCCTCCAACCGATTACGGCGGACCAACTAAACATAAAAAATTAAATTGAAAATTTAAAAAAACCCCGACATAACGGGGGCATAAAGCTCTTTCATTTGATACCTATATTGAGGCAGTTGGAACAACAAATAGGTTATTCGTCGTTTTCTGACGGCGGCCATCTTGGATTTGAAATTTTTCACAATTAATATATTCTGCTACTCAAGCCCTTTTATATGATACCCATATTGTGGGAGTTGTGTTAAAACAAAAATCCAAATCTTTGTGACGGCGGCCATCTTGGATCGATTTTTATCCAACATAGCTTCTTAGCTAGATGAATAAAGAGGGAGTGTTCTTACACTCCCTCTTTATTCATCTTTCAAACAAAAAAAAAACAAAATCAAAATCGGTTCATTTGTTCGGGAGCTACGATGCCATAGACAGACACACACACACAGACACGTCAAACTTATAACACCCCGTCGTTTTTGCGTCGGGGGTTAAAAATATGATGAAATAGATTTCAGCCAATAGACGTCCACTGCTGGACATAGGCCTCCCCCATTGTTCTCCACACAGATCGGTCCTGCGCCGCCCACACGACCTTCACCAGAACGTCTGTCCACCTTGTGGAGGGTGCCACGGCTGCGACTTCCTGTACGTGGCCTCCACTCGAGGACCTTTCCACCCCAACGGCCGTCTGTTCTCCTCGCTATGTGCCCTGCTCATTGCCACTTGAGGCATGCAATCAGTTGGGCTATGTCTGTGACCTTAGTTCTCCTGCGGATCTCATCATTTCTGATACGATCATGCAAGGAGACTCCGGGCATAGCCCTCTCCAAAACTCCGATAAAATATTGAGGTCAAAATAAAGCAAAAAAAGGATTTACAAGCAGAATGTATTTTGAGCTGGCAAAGGAATGAAATAAGAACATCAAGCACTTAGATAAGCCATGTTATTAGTTGTATACTAGGCTGCTTTAGAACCAATATGGCGTTTTAAGCTATAAATGTCAGAAATTATAAGATTTTATTATTATGAGAAGTGCAGGTGTGTGAAGAACGCTAGCGCGATTTCGCATATAAACAGATCTGTGACTAAACAGTCCTGGGTACCTAGACGAGTTCATTAAAGCTTGATACTCGTATGGTAACATCTGTCTATGTGCATATTTCTACCATGATTTTGATGATTTGAATCAAACTCCACAGAAAACCAGCATGAAGCAGCACTGTGTTGTGTTTCGCTGCGTGAGTGAGGGTACCGGAGGCCCGGGGAGTGGGGGGTTTTAATGTTGGCAGCGCACTTGTGACTCCACTGGTGTGCATGGGCGGCGACCCATCGGGTGATCCGTCTGCTCATCTGCCACCTATCACATAAAAAAATATCGTATTTGTGCGTAAGCAATACCCACTTAACTATTAGAGGCCTATTACGGAGTGTTTCTCGATTTTCTCAGTTCCCACAAGTTTTCTGAAGTTACAAATTCTAATTCACACTACATCACACTAAAATCTACTGGGCTATGATCGTGGGAGAGCTACGCTTCGGCATGAATAGGCCGGAGTGATACCACGGCCTCAGAGAAAACCCGACTAGCAGGATGTGTCTACTTTATTTTACTCAGTTAGTTGGTACTCAAAATTCTAGAGCGGTAGAATTGTATCTACCTGAAATTTCTTAGTCGTTCAGGAGGGAACTAGATCACGCGGCAGATCACCGATGTCACTGTGCCAGACAGTATGTAAACAGAGGGAGATGGCGAGAGTTCGGGAGGAAAGTTGTGTCCGCCTCTAACATCAATAAGAACGCCTCAACGTGACCACGACCGCTCTGGCAAGACCGTAGCGACTAAAAAAAGCGATTTACACTTCAATAAGTACAGTATCGAGTTAAATAGCTTCATCAGCGAGTTAAATCATTTTTGCCATTCACACGGCATCAGACTGGCCAGACCGTCTGTGTCCCACTGTTCAGTGGGAGATGGCGAGATATCGTGAGGAATGCTGTAGTCCGCCTCTAAAACCAACAAGGACGCCACAACGTTAGCAAGACTGCTCTGGCAAGACCGTAGCGACAGAAGAGTGCCGTGTGAATGGCAAAAATAACTTAACTCGCTGATGAAGCAAGTAAACTTTCTACTGTACTTATTGAAGTGTAAATCGCTTTAGAGAAGAAGAATATTCCTTGTACTTACTTATCATCATCAGACGAAACTGGCGCCAAATATTTGTTGTAAAAAACCAAATCACATCATTACATCACAATTAGTTGAGGTAGGTCAAGGTATTTGTCACTAATTAAATGAGACTAATTAATTAGATATTGTCTCGGAAAATTTAAGTGTTAATTAATGCCCTTCAGAGGTCACTTGATAACAGAACAATTTCTTACAAGTTGCGATAGTTCAGTCAACCGAACTTTACCGTGGGCGAGCCAAGCTCCGGCATGGGCCGTTTCGACCGGAGTGATACCACGGCCTCACAGAAAACCGGCGTGAAGCAGCACTGTGCTGTGTTTCGCTGCGTGAGTGGGGGTACTAGAGGCTTAATCCGGGGGAAGAAAGGGTTTAAAGGCAGCTGCATTTGTGATTCCACTGGTGTCGCGGGTGTCCATGGGCGGCGGCAATCGCTTACCATCAGGTGATCCGCCTGTTCGTCTGCCACCTATGACATAAAAAAAATACTAAATTAGTTTACTATATACCTACCTACTACAAATGATTGTGTTTAGGTAAGTTGAGAATTGAAATTGTTTCACTGTATTATTTACTATGCGATATGACAAATTGATCATAAATCTTGCAGGTTTTGAGCAGACACTTGAAACCTAAATTCAAATGTGATTTATAGTAGTACAACACGTAATCTAGTAATAACTCTTATCTTACATGACATTATAGTTCCATTCTATAAACCTATCTATTAATATCTATTAAAAATAAGCTGGTATGTTAACTTCTCAAGATTAATATCCACCGTTGGGTCCGTTTTTGTACGCGAAAATTGACAAAAGTGGCCGCTTTTGGCGTAAGTGTTTGTCTAGAGGTTGTAACCCCGAAATTGTTTAAAATAGATCTGGTTAAGTAGCTTAAAATTAGAATCGATTGGCGTCGCTAGTGTGCCCTACCTGTCACCTTAAGTTATAGTTTGAATCTTTAAAATGATTTAAAGACTGTAAAACTGCAAATTCTTGCCTGTGAGCTATCTTAAGACAGTCTTGAGATGATTATAAGATTATGTGGAATAAAACGGATTTAATTTTTATCCATTAGTTCTACTAACGCCCTGTTGGTCTAGTCTTAAGTACCGGGTCGTGATCTCGAGGTCTTGAGGGCCTAGTTTAAAGCAGACGTTACGACCAAATCGGAGTTTCTCTCTCTTTCACACGCGCTGTGTATCTCCTTTGTTGGAACGCGACAGGTATATTCTCGTTCGTTACGGAACGGCTTCAAAATAAGGCACCTGGGTTCGGGTCGATCAAAAATAATGTTTCGAATTTTTCGACTATAGCTCGGGTTTGTGATCACCAACCAAAGGGATTAGGCTTACTCACCAGTCTTGCTAAGTCCGGTGCAAGACTGGTGAGTAAGCCTAATCCCACCATAGTAGCGATAACTTGATTTGTATGATGGAGGCCTTTGCCCTGCAGTGAGACAGTTTATAGGCTGATACTTAACTTTTTTTCTCCTGTCCTACTAATATTATAACGCGAAAGTTTGTGAGAATGTACGTAGGAAGTAGATATGTTTGTTGCAATTTCTCGCAAAAACTATTAAATCCATTTAGTTTGATGACTCTTCACAATATTATAGATTACATTTCAGAATCTACATGTGACTCCACGCTATTGTTGCGGGTGTCCATGGGCGGCGGCAATCGCTTACCATCATGTGACCCGTCTGATGGTTTTATTATTATTATTATTTTTTTTATAGAAAGGCCAATCAGGATGACCTCACTCCGCCTGATGGTTAGGGGCCGTGAAATCCAAATATGAGGCTGACAGGCACAAAAGAACTAACAAAGTACCCATTGTGTCTGCCATCCTCATCCCAATGGCCTGCTGAGATGCCGTTTCACGCCCCGCCTAAAAGACCCCGGATTGTATGAAGGAGGAAACACATGAGCTGGAAGGGCATTCCATGCCTTGATGGCTCGGGGCAGGCACGAGGAGCCAAACCTCTTGGTGCGCGCCGTCATTGTCTGGATGGTATGCGGATGGCAACACTGTCCAGCACGTGTTGTTCGGAAGTGGAAAGGGGAGGATGGGATAAGTTGAAATAACTCATCAGAGCATTCCCCATTATAGAGGCGATAGAGAACACTTAGACTGGCAATGTCTCTACGTAGCTGAAGAGGTTTTAGGGACTTAGTCACCTCATAATCTCCAACAATACGGATAGCACGTCGCTGCAACCTATCGAGCCTCCAGCAAGTACTTAGCAGAACCATCCCAGAGATGGGAGCAATATTCCACACACGGGCGAACCTGTGCCTTGTACAAGAGACAAAGCTGCGCCTGAGTAAAATACCGTCTCACTCTGTTCAGAATCCCGAGTTTGCCACCTGTCATATAAAAAATAACACATTGGTAATTCATACAGATACTGTAGATATATTATCTAAAATACAACGTTAATTCTATCACTACGCGGGTGAAACCATGGGGCGCAGCTAGTTCTCTTATAAAACAAGTTCAATCTAACTCGAAACGAAATGGAGACATATTCAAACAAGCCATCCAATCACAAGGGGCCATTCATAACTAACGCATATAAAGCGATCGCCAATCACTCGCCGGATCATAAAAAGTCATTTGAATCGAAGTCAATAAATTTTACGACAATTTTCAGCGCGAGTGGAAAGAAATAAATTGATAAAATCTCATTTATTCGAGGTCGACAACGTTGACAATGTCGCGAATTGGTGTACAGTGCAAGAAATTCTCTAGTTTTTAACAAAATGCAATTTCCTATAAAAGTCAAAGATTTTTTATGATAAACGAGCAAGCTGACCTCATCATCAGCCCATTTAAGTCCCCACTGCTGGGGCACGGGCCTCCCTCAATCACATGAGGGGTAATTGCCATACTCACCACGCTTGGCAGACGGGTTGGCGAGGGTTTTGATATAAATGCAGAGTTTTCCTTCTCTGGGTGCTGATGATCATGGCAGCAGCTTTACCTTAGTCGCCTTTTACGACACCTCGGTAAGAGTGAGGGTGGCCTATTCTACTCTGCCGGGAACCACACAGGCGTCAAGCCGACCACCTGATGGTAAATAATCAGCGCCGTCCATTAATATCTGCGAAATCACAGAAATCGCTAATGCGTTGCCAGGCTTATAGAAAGGAATACGCTTGCCGTCGGGATATATTACTGGCTGCAGTAAAAATTGAAGATACCAGGGCGAGGGCTTTCGGGAATGAAAACTCCGTTAGATGGCGTAATGAAGACGTTAGGTCCTTCTACAAGGAGATTGGTTATTTTTGCTACAGCTAAAAAAATAAAGTTATTTTTTTTATTTAAAAACTAAAACCCGACTACCAAAAAAAACGCTCTAAAAAGTAGGCAACACGAAAATTGTCTCTGCTGAAATTATTATGCCGTATCGCCGTGGTCGTATACCACACTGAATTCATTTTATTATTATAATGAATCTGTTGTGCTACAGTAGGTGACATACGAACAGGGCACAGTACGGCATAATAATTTCAGCAAAGACAATTTTCTTGTTTCCTACTTTTTATAGCGGGTTTTTTGGTAGTCGGGGATTTAGTTTTTAATTTTTATTTAACTATTGTTAGTTCATCGTCATCGTCAGCCCATTTAAGTCCCCACTGCTGGAGCACGGGCCTCCCTCAACCACATGAGGGGTAATTGCCATACTCACCACGCTTGGCAGACGGGTTGGCGAGGGTTTTGATATAAATGCAGAATTTTTCTTCTCTGGGTGCTGATGATCATGCCACCACCACCACATTTTGACACAAAATCCTTTACATGTACTAATTTGAAACAGGTCAGCAGTTAACTTGGATTGTTACAAATACCTATAAACAGCCATCCATTCCAAGTCCGCTAGTTAGATAATCAATTTCAACCAGCCCAGTAGAGCCTTCCTTAGCTTCCTTATTAGCTACAGAAGCTTTGGTTTCTGCGCCTGTTATCCCTATTTGGAAGAATGCGTTATATTAACTATTGTATTGTAATTGGTGTTATCTTTACAACCATCTGGGATGTCATCCACTTAGTACTTACAACTTTTCCGGGTAGAATAAAGTTAATTAGAACTAACTTAACAATTTCTAACTTGTAAAGCTTTAAGTTACACTCGAGCAGATAGTCTAAATTAGCGAAATTAAGAAAAAGTAAAAAATTCAATCAATTAAAATATATGTAAGGGACAATAAGGGTTTTTGCGAATGAAAATCGATGGCTTACAGTAGGCGTAATTTTATTTACATAACAATAGTTTTGCCGCGTGGTCCCCGGCAGAGTAGAATAGGCCACCCTCACTCTTACCGAGGTGTCGTACAAGGCGACTAAGATAAAGCAGCTGGCATGATCATCAGCACCCAGAGATGGAAAACTCTGCATTGATATCAAAACCCTCGCCAACCCGTCAGCCAAGCGTGGTGAGTATGGCAATTACCCCTCATGTGATTGTGGGAGGCCCGTGCCCCAGCAGTGGAAACTTAAATGGGCTGATGATGATGATGATGATGATCGTCAGCGGCCATTTTTTTCTCTTTTACTCTAGCACGCAATTCTTATTCACATTTTCTATCACGTTCCTTAATATGCATCTACCGATCACCAATCCTATATTTCAACGTCTTTAAATAAAATTCATAAGTACGACATATCATACATTAGGTAAGAAAGTAAAGATAATGAATGTCGCCAACCTTGGACAAAACATAGCCTAACGAATGTCGACATCTTCTATGATGCGCCGGCGCATCGTCGCGCTGCCACCAGAAATATGCATCGCTAATGAAATTATTACCTACAATAAAAGTGTAAATTATGGCCAAATTTGATTTCAATGGCGTCGTTATTTTGTTTTCGACCAAGACAAGCCACCAGTGTGTTATAACATCGGCTCCATCCATTATATCACTATCCGGCCTGTCGCAGATTGTAGGCAGTTATTTTTCCGTTCGACTTTAACCTTTTTTTACCCTACTTTTGAACGTGGAAGAGTCACGCTTCGGCATGAATGGGCTGGAGCGATACCACGTCCTCATAGAAAACCGGCATGAAGCAGCACTGTGCTGTGTTTCGCTGCGTGAGTGAAGGTACCGGAGGCCCAATCCGGGGGAAAGGGGGTACTAGTGACACCATTGGTGTCGCGGGTGTCCATGGGCGGCGGCAATCGCTTACCATCAGGTGATCTGTCTGCTCTTCTGCCACCTATCACTGCCACCAATCGCCAGGAAATACGCTTATCTACTCTTTCAACTTATAAAAATCTGCAGACGATGACTTTTTTCGAATGCGACTTTGCGTAAGCAATCCTACAAGGTATCCTTTTAGCAATTTTATTGATAACATAAAATATTGTGCTTTGACGACCCGATTGGAACAGTGGTAGTGAACGCTGCCTCTGATACAAGGGTTGCGGGTTCGATCCCCGCACAGTACAAACATTTGTGTGCATGAACATGTTTGTTTGTATTGGTTTGGGTGTTTGCTATGTATTATAAGTATGTATTTACAAAAGAAAAGTATTATATGTATATATTTGTAATCCCACTGTTGATTCTGATATCCGTAACACAGGTGCTTGAGCTACCTATCTCGGAGTCAGATCAATGTATGTGATGTTGTGAATTATTTATTATTATTTATTATTTTATTATATTGTGCTAAAATTTTCAATTTTTTATAGGACAATTTCACATAATAATCTTTACTATACTCAACTCATTCCAACATATAATATATATATATAGTAACAGAACTGGGCCGAAAACACTTCCGTGCACCCGATAAGTAAAGATAAGGTCAAGACGGGTCCCGTGTATAAATAATAATTACGGTGAAAGTTAGCTGTCAAAATTAGTCCGGCCACCGGGAGATTAGTACAGAAATATTTGGTCAGAAATTATTCCAGTAGACATTACTTTCAACCATCTTATTCGGATTGAATATTAATTTTAATCTTCCACCTGCCCGGTTTGATTTTAGAATTCATTTTGTAAAATAGTATTTTTTTGACCCAGACAGCAATGGAGAGGGCTATGCTCGAAGTGTCCTTGCGAGATCGTATCAGAAATGATGAGATCCGCAGGAGAACTAAGGTCACAGACATAGCCCAAAGGATTGCATGCCTCAAGTGGCAATGGGCAGGGCACATAGCGAGGAGAACAGACGGCCGTTTGGGCGGAAAGGTCCTCGAATATCATCGTAGCAAAGTCGCAGCCGTGGCAGGCCCTCCACAAGGTGGACCGACGATCTGGATCTCGAATCCATTGGCGGCACAGGACCGATCTTTGTGGAGAACATTAAGGGAGGCCTATATCCTCATCATCATTGTCAGCCAATAGACGTCCACAGCTGGACTGTGGACGTCTATTGGCTGACAATGATGATGAGGATTTTATTAGGTCTGGTATCTAGTCGGCTGTTTAATGAAGAAAGGCTATTATAAAATAGACGATTTTTTGAATGACAATAATCTAGGGACATATTAGTAACACAAAAATTGTACTATAGTTAAAAAAAAAATGTTTTACAAAATGTCACCAGACATTTTGTAAAACATTTTTTTTTAAAAGTAACTGCTGATTTTCTTGCTGGTGTCTTCTTGGTAGAAAACTACATTCCGAACCAGTGGTAAACATGTTGACATTCATAAGTGTTCTGTATGGACCTAAATTGAATAAACAATTTTCATTTCATTTCAGCTAACATTTTACAAGACACACTCAATAGCTGTTTGTAATAAGTGTGTCTGTTTAATTCTTCTTTTTCTTCGGGTGCCTCTTCAGTCTTTAGAAAGTTGCTAGCCAGTTTCTTGGTTTCCTCAATCTTTGGCGTTGGCTGTTTAATTCAGTGAAGGTATTTTTGATATACATATTTACAAAGTACAGAGATAGTTCAGTTAATAAAATCGACTCACTTACATTGTTTAGCGTCAGGTCGTGGCCCTTTTGTATTCTAAACTAACCGATTAGATTACAAAACAAACCTAAGTATATGCAAGACTTCTTACTACATATGTTTAAGTACATCTTTGTTTTATCAAAACTAATATAAATGATAGCATTCTCATAGGATCGTAAGGTAAAAGTAAAGTAAAGTATCTATAACTGTCCCACTGCAGGGCAAAGGCCTCCATCATAGAAATCAAGTCGTCGCTGCTATGATGGCATTAGGCTTAATAACCACGTTTGCCAAATTGCAGATTGGTGATGATCACAAACCCGAGCTATGTTCGAAAAAATCGAAACACACATTTTCCTCGACCCAGGAATCGAACCCAGGACTCTACTCTTCCTAACCGGAATGATACAGAAAACCGGCGTAAAGCAGCGCTGTGCTGCGTTTCGCTGCGTGAGTGACAGTACCGGAGATCCAATCCAGGGCAAGGAAGGCTTTAAAGGTTGGCAGCGCACTTGTGACTCCGCTGGTGTCGTGGGTGTCCATAGGTGGCGGCAATCGCATGAAATCAGGTGATCCGTCTGTTCGTCTGTGACCTATGGCATAAAAAAACCGCTGTCTCCAAGCCTAAATAATGAATCTCAAAATCGGCTAAGTACAGTTTTCTTATAACACAAAATTGTTCCTACGCTAAAAGTAAAATTCCATTAAATGGAACCGCCTCAGTATTTCAAACAAAGTGACTCATGGCATTGTACCTATACTCTATTTAGAGTGCCACAGAGCAGAGAGTGTTGGCAGCGACTCGAGGTGTCGTATTAGCTTAGGACGTCTTGGTGCTAGAACAGTGTTGAAGGACCGGTACTTTCCACAATCTCGTGACATCGTGATTTTCCCGTGAGTTGAGTTTTCCATCCATGTAAGCAGAAGATTGTTAATAACGACGTCTTTTTGTGGTTTTAGATTTTTTTTATATAGTGGAGAGCCAGGTATCCTACGCCGTGTGGTCCCCGGCAGAGTAGAATAGGCCACCCTCACTCTTACCGAGGTTGCATTTATATCAAAACCCTCGCCAACCCGTCTGCCAAGCGTGGTGAGTATGGCAATTACCCCTCATGTGATTGAGGGAGGCCCGTGCCCCAGCAGTGGGGACTTAAATGGGCTGATGATGATATAGTGGAGTATGTCAAACAAATAAATGTAAAATTGGCCACAGATCACTATAATATGTAAAATTGGCTCACCTGAGCTTGATGGCAAGCAAAAGGAGAGCCAAGTTGCAATTATTGTGCACAAGTTTTTGCACAAACACAGGTGAGACAGACTTATCCTCATATTTTAATAGAGCACCAGTGTGACACGACCGAAGAGTGATCAGGCGTAAGACCAACGGCTTAACGTGCTTTCCGAGACACGGGGGTACAAGACCGCTAACTTCCAGACTCCGGGCTGACACTGAGAATTTATTAACAGAAAAACTCAAGTACAAATTTGGCCCGACCCGGGGATCGGACAGGGAAAGCGCAGCCCAAGCGCAGCCGTCGCTTTAAAATGCGACCCGTTCACTATTGACTGCCCCGCTGGCGTATGGTTTTTTTTTTATATGAGAGGTGGCAGACGAGCAGACGGATCACCTGATGGTAAGCGATTCCGCCGCCCATGATACCCGCAACACCAGTGGAGTCACAAGTGCGCTGCCAACCTTTTCCCCTTCCCCCCGTTGAAGTTGCAATTACAACGGACGCGATGGCACGGCGGCATTACTTCCGTTGGCACTGTCATACTGGCCCCCGAGTAGTTCTTTCACGCTTCGCTTAGGGGAATCCTATATTAGACCTAGACTGCAATAGGAAATTGCCTAATGAATACTCTTTTTCACACACACACCCTTTAATCAGGCTCACCCGCGAGTTATGTATGTAAAAATATACATATGCCGAAAGTAAGGATGGTTGTTATTCCACAGGCTGTAGAAATAATAAAACTGAGTAGAGGACATGTTAGGGCACTCACTCGGACCCTCACAGGGCACTGCAAATTAAACAAGCACCTGCACAACATGGGCCTTTCAGATACCAAAATCTGCAGGTTCTGTCGCGAGGACGAGGAAACGATTAACCACGTCCTCCCACGTCGCTGCAGAAGCCGGCACCTGGGAGCACACATGATCTCAGCTGACGAGATCAAGAGCTCCCCCATCAGCTCCATTCTCGTGTTTATCCTGGAACTGGAGCTACATGAGGTGCTGTAATAGGTTACAGGGGCTGCCACAATAGATCATCTACTGGTCGCAGTGGCTATGAGACGCAGGACTCACCCCATTTCTATCAAATAATAATCAAATAATATTCCACAGGTTGTTGTTTCCACATAAAAACTTATTTTTGTATCTGGTTACCTTAGTTGTAACGCTTACATCAACAACTATTGCATATAAAACGCATCACCTGGACAAGTTCATAACTGACATAAGCTTCTGCCTTCACGTCTCGCTGGGCGTGGGAGTTTGTCATAGCGTGTGAAGTCTCGTTTCAGCATGGCAGAGGTCGTCGTTCGGCCTTGTTCGGCGGTTTTCGCGATCCGTGACGTCAGCGCGGACGTGCGCGGCCGCACGTATCACGCGCGCTGGTGACGTGCAAGTATTGATAAGGCGTCGACCTAATAGAACGCAAGTGTGATTTAATTACACAAGTGTGCTAGCTAGTTCGAGTAAATTTTGTTGGAACATATAAACGAACCAATCAATACATTAAAGCGTGAACGGGGAGAGCCATTTTTCAGCATAAATTCGGCTTGACCGAGTGAAATACGTCCTCACAGAAATCCGGCGTGACGAAGCGTCAGTGCCGTGTTTGTACGGTGAGAGAAGATACTGGGGCTTAATCTGTAGAAAAGGGGGGGGTAAAAGGTTGGCAGAGCAAATGTGACTTCACTGGTGTTGCGGGTGTCGTATCCATGGACGGCCTCGCTTACCTTCAAGTTATGCGTCTGGTCGTTTGCTACCTATCAGATAAAAAAGCCATTCGTTCCCGAATACTCAAATGCATACCTCACCATGTCATGACATTTTGGTAGTAATTACCTACCTATATTGAATCAAAATCGGGTATATGGTATGGCGTTGTTTGACAGGAAAGTCGTGATTTCTATAATCTTTGGTCCTAAAATAAATAAATGTAAATTACAACAAAGTGAATAGAACTTTATGTATATGGTATTATGACTTCGTATTTGTATTTTTATTGATGTTGTAGGTTATCGGTTAATTAATCTTGTGACTTACAGACATTGTAGGTACAAAAAGTAAAAACCATATTTTTACATAATGAATGTCAATAGATTATCTATAAATATATAAGTTCTCCTTTCGTCGCACCATTGTCCTTTCTGCATGACCCAAAAGTTGAATGGTAGAGAATGCCTCTGGGAATTAAGTTCGCCTATTGTATCGTTTTGTGCAATACTTAATGTTTTAAATAAAATGAATAAAGCTACATAATGCAAGACCACCAAATACTTGCCTAAAATAGATTTAATAGATAGGCACTCTACATTGGTCTAGTGGTTTTTAAGTACCGGGCCGTGATCTCGGGATCCTGGGTTCGATTCCCGGTTCTAGTATAGTTGTTTCGAATGTTTCGATCATAGTTTGGGTTTCTGATCACCAATCCGCATTAGGCAAGCGTAGTGATTAAGCCTAATCCCATCTTGTTGGATGTCTAACTTTGGTATTGATGGAAAGACGAGAGGACGAGAGAAGTGACTATGGTGCTGTGGCCCAAAATGGGGAGCAATAGGGCGGTTTATTGTGTCGGAGGGCAAGATCCACTATGTCACTGAGCCTAAAGTAAGTCATCGTCATCGTCAGCCCATTTAAGTCCCCACTGCTGGGGCACGGGCCTCCCTCAATCACATGAGGGGTAATTGCAAGTAAGTAACTTACCTATTTTCTTACACTCAGGTACATTCACCGATCTAGGAAGGGGAGTTCAAAAGAGCTCTCAAACTTAAGAAGAGTTAAATATTCAGGTGTTAGACAACCCTACATAGATAGAAGAGGACTTGATTCTTCTCTCTCAAAATGCGATTTCCAAATCAGAAATGTTGGGAAATCCTATGAAGCGCTACATTCATACCGGCATCAGTTTATCTCTTCTAGGAAATGTTTTTGAAGCATTTAATTTGAATAAGTGGTGTTTTAACTCATAATTACATATAAAGATGCGCCCGAGATTGTCATGTTATCATTACCTCTGACATTTCATTGCTATGAAATATGGAAGCAAGAATAAAAAGTTGTTTTAGTTGTTAAATCATAACTAATATAATATTTGTAGCGTAATAATAACTTAAGTTGTATTTTAAAATAGGTACAATTAGTGTGAGATGAATGTTATGTAGAATATTTTGTTTATCTGTTTGTTTAGACATCTTAGAACTTTTCGAGGACATTATACAGCTCAAAACAAGCAGGGCAATCTAAAAAATACACCGTTCCATAGACTATGTCTAGAAGATTGACACAAATTTTCAAGAATAAGAATATTAGGTAAGCCTTTTTTGTTATCAGGACGATAGACTTCGAAAAAGTAAATAGGTAAGCTGAGTAAAAAACCACGGTGTACAGAGAAGTGTTACAAACCTTTTAAACTGCAGTAAACCTGTATTGAGAATAGCCATAGAGTAGAATAGGCCACCCTCACTCTTACCGAGGTGTCGTAAAAGGCGACTAAGGTAAAGCTGCTAGCATGATCATCAGCACCCAGAGAAGGAAAACTCTGCACTTATATCAAAACCCTCGCCAACCCGTCTGCCAAGCGTGGTGAGTATGGCAATTACTCCTCATGTGATTGAGGGAGGCCCGTGCCCCAGCAGTGGGGACTTAAATGGGCTGATGATGATGATGAAACCTGTATTGAATGCTTGAAGTTCATAATCATCGTAGCGTCTTGTCCCGGTTGCATCCCAAGCTGTCGCTTCGACTTTTCAGCTTCGCATGGCATCCCTAGTGGTCAGGCGGTAGTGGCATGGCCAGACACTTGTTCCCCAAGCATTATTATTCGAAGTTCTGGGGAGCGTTCGTTGCCGAGTGGTCACTGCGACCAAATTTGATCTATTGTGACCTCCGCTCCCACTTACAGATCGTCTCCGAGGCCCACAGGTTTGCATAAACCGTATAATGACCTTGGGAGCGATAGCCTTAACATCCTCCGGGCAGATGTGGTAACTGCCCAGGGTGCGGCTTCTTGGGTGCCCGAGGGCATCGCATTGACAAAGGACGTGCGTCGGTGTCTCGTCCTCTGCTTTACAGAATCTTTGTTGTGTGTTCCCCAAGTAGGTGTCCGATTTTCGCAGGACATGATCGTAACTACGTAGGCGGCAGTCGAGAAGTGAGCATCATGTACTTGAGCGACACAAGCAGGAGATGCATGTCACGGAGATGAACGAACATGCTGCGGTGGATGTGTGGAGTTACGCGGAAAGATCGCGTGAGAAACTCACGCATACGTGGGAGCCTTCATATCCATGACATAGCAGACAAACTGCTGAAGAGTCGCCTACGTGGTTACGGTCATGTCCTGCGAAAACGGACGTGAGAAACAAATATCTGACCATGGCACCACCGCCGGTTCCGGCAGAAGGGGTAGACCTAAAAAGGTGTGGGTTGACATTGTAAGGGATGACATGCGTGCTAATAAACTGACCACTACGGATGCACCAGACCGCGCGAAGTGGAGGAGTCGAAGTAGGAAGCGGACCCTGGGCTCCGAAGCGGTAGCTTGAGACGCAACCGGGACAAAACGCTAAGATGATGATGATAATTAATGTACACGGGACAAAACGCGGTTATTATTATATGTAAGTACATACTCGTAGTAGCATATACTCACAGCTTGACATTTCGACCGCGTTACAACGGTCGTGGTCACAAGCGAACTGGAGGTGCACGGCGTCGTCTGCTACGCTCGGCTTTTGAATCTTCGGATTCCCTCTCATTTTTGTTATTTACACTGCCACTAAATAAAATGTCAGTGAGGTCAGCCCGACACACTACTTGGCTACCGGGTTCCGGGTTGGAAGTAATTTGAAGTGGTAAATTGCGAGGTTTACATTTGTCAATCACTGGATTAGACTGGACTGGAAACGTCAAGCTGTGAGTATATGCTACTACGAGTATGTACTTACATATAATAATATCCGCGTTTTGTCCCGTGTACATTAATTATTTGTATGATGATGATGAGTCGAGAAGTGAGCATATTAATTCTTAAGTGCATATGTTTAATCAGACTTAAGTTAGACAATCTAGATCATAACAAGACTAAATAGAGCAAAAAATTATGGAGCATACTATCGCTGTAGTACAAGAAACACATATAAACATGAAATATCTTACACGTAAGATGATTGAGAGTTCGTTGTCCGAACATAAAGTAACAATTTTATTGGAAAACATGATAAGTTTACAATTAAATCTGTTATAAGTCCTACAAGGTTGTTTGAAGTCTAATATTAAAACAATAGTGATAATGTAAGTCACTGTAGATATTATTAAATTGCTATTTGCGAGACATAACAATCTGAGAATCAATGCTGGTATAGGCTAGATGCGCCAAGCCGAAGATGTCCAGCAGTGGACTCAGATAGGCTGTTTTTTTTATGTGTCTGCCACCTAGGCTGACGAGCAGACGGATCACCTGATGGTAAGCGATTGCTGCCACCCATGGACACACGCGACACCAGTGGAGTCACAAGTGCGATGCCAACCTTTAATCCCCCTTCCCCGGATTGGGCCTCCGGTACCATCACTCACGCAGCGAAACACAGCACAGTGCTGCTTCACGCCGGTTTTCTGTGAAGCCGAGGTAGATATCACTCCGGTCGAGCCGGTCCATTCATGCCGAAGCATGGTTCTCCCACGGTCGAATGATGATGATCCATCCTAAGAGAGCACTCATGGTACTGCCGAACAAACAATATTTTAAACCTCGTTGGTCGTATAAAAGGATTAAGTAGCACCTAGGAAGACAGTGGCGCAATTATATTTTCATTCAGCTTTACATATCTGCAGCGGTGTCGTTTTGAAGATAAAAGGTGTTGTCAAGCGCTTTAATACAACAACCAGCACAAACAACACCTTTATATGTCGTTTACTCAGCTGTTTAGAGAGAATACTATGGCTTATTAGGTGAAATTGTTTGTTGGGTGTGAAGGCGCGGATCGGCGTAGCGTCCACTACGCTATACCTTACATCTATGTCGAGTCAAGACCTATACATGTTGCAGCAATCTGGTAAAATTAGCCATCCAATCGGACGCCTAGGGCTTTCTATATGCGCCGGCAACCAGTCAAAAGGCTGAAGAAAAACTAGACATATCGTTGACCGCAAAGTTTATCCAGAAGACTGAACTTTTGTCGCCACCATCATCCTATGCCTATATTAAATGCCTAGGAAGATAGTTTTTAACTAAAATTACTTGACTCAATAAAAACTTGCAGACGACGTACTTATTATTTGGCATTTCAATGTTTATAACCTTTTTCGACAATTACACATACATTTTGCTTATAATTGCACACAAAAACGAGGTAATCGAATCGTAGTAGGTATTCACAGCTGTTCGCTGCAGACGCCATATTTGTTTATAGATGATGACTGGGGCTGCAATATGGAGAAAAGAAGTGATAAGTAAGAGCTAACTTTCAATACTCTAAGCTGTTAAACGTTGAGCGATTTTAGTTTTACCAACTATCGACCTAGGCATCCTGTTAGATGAGGCGTTTACCCGTCACATTGACGGGTAGGGCACACTAGCGACGCCAAAGATTTTAATTTTTAGCTACTAAGCCGGATCTATTTTAAACCATTTCGGGGTTACAATCTCTTGGCAAACACCTATACTATTTCAATACTTATAGTTAACTGTTTGGTCTGCTTTTGCACTCGAATTATGTGGTGTGGTCACTCGAAAGTGGCCGCTTTTGGCCTGAATGAATTTTTTCGCGTATAAAAACGGACCCAACATTTGTCCATGGTTTTTTAATGAATAGTATAAGTGTTTGCCTAGACATTGTAACCCCTAAATTGTTTAAAATAGATCCGGTTTAGTAGCTAAAAAATTAAAATCGATTGTCATCGCTAGTGTGCCCTACCCGTCACCTTATCACCCAATGGCTAATTTAACCAATGGCTGCGACACACATATTAGCTCTTTACCATTGTGTTCCACAATATTACATCGTTATTAAATATGTCTGTACGTTCGTCGCCAACAGTACTATTAGCGGTGACGGGACGACCGACCTGACATTGCATAACTCATCCAGCGCTGTTCTCGCTCGTATCAACCTGCCTATCGTGACCTTAGTACCTGCAGATCAACCGGGTAATTTGTCACATATCGATTGACTTAATGTATGTACGGTCACTGTCTCAGAACTGTCACCAACGACATACTTTTGACTGCCTCGTTGGCACAGTGAGTAGCGCGTCGCACTTTAAAGAGACTGCTGCGCTTGTTCGAGTCACAGATCTGACTAAATTTTGTACCCGAGTTTTTCTGTTAAGGTGACGAGTAGGGCACACTAGCGACGCTAATCGATTTTAATTTTTAGGCACTAAACCAGATCTATTTTAAACAATTTCGGGATTACAACCTCTTGGCAAACTCTTATACTATTTATTAAATAACCATGCAAAAATTTTGGGTCCAACGCGTACGCGAAAACTTGATTTACGCCAAAAGCAGCCACTTTTGGCGTGAATCAATTTTTCGCGTACGCGTTTTATTTATATGATACGCGGCAGACGAGCAGACGGATCACCTGATGGTAAGCGATTGCCGCCGCCCATAGATACCCGTGACACCAGTGGAGTCACAAGTGCACTGCCAACCTTTAAACCCTTCTTTCCCCCGGATTTGGCCTCTGGTACCCTCACTCAAGCAGCGAAACACAGCACAGTTAGTTTTGGGGTGTTTTATCTGGTCGCGGCCTATGTTATTAAGGTTTGTCATTTAAGTAATACACATTTATGTGTATTGTTAATTATTTCAATAAAATTGCTTACAGAATGATTAAAAACCTTAAGTCAAAATATTGAGGTTAACCGCCAAAGCTTAACGGTGTCGATTCCATTGATTTTCCCAAGAAATCGCCATCCGTGCCTGCGCATACGTTACGCTTCGCCACGCCGTTGTTCTACCGCGTCGTGTCACTGTGACAAAGGCTGAATGAGGACGATTTAACACAAGAAAAATGGTGGGTTTATGGTCGAAAAAACAGACATCTATTGTCAATATAAAAAAATATAGATAAAGATTTCTTTAATGGCCACAGAACACAAATCAGACATGAGTGACATAAATTCTGTAGCCAACAAGGCCCAACCTCAGCATTTGCTGCAGTGGCCTAAGCCGCTACAGACAATGAAGACTTATTGTTGGCGCAGACGTGTTTTGGACATGTCGAAAGCTTTTGACTGTGTAAATTATTCAATACTTTTCATACTTACAATAATGACGACGCAATCTGATTATGCTGAAATTAAGTTTGGGGTGCCTCAAGGTAGCATTTTAGGCCCACTTTAGTTTCTTGTATATATTAATGACTTTCCAAAATTAGTGACATTAAAATGTGAACTATTTGCAGCCGACGCTTTTATATTAATAACATGAGAAAAACTCACATTTAATGAATATAGTAATTTAATATATACAACTTTGACAAAGGTAATTGACTGGCTAAAGACATTAAATTTGAGTATTAATTAATATAGGTAAGACTAAATATATACAATTGAGACCCTATCAGGCTACACACAAGACATTAATCATAAAATACCATGACGCTGAAATAGAAGAGTTGACCATTTATAAGTTTAGTTAGACACTCACTTGACATGGAAACATTATATTGACATGGTAAATAATAAAATAAGACCATTCTGTTTTGTACTACAAATTTTAGTTCATACTAAAAGTTCGCTTAGACATCACTTTAATCCCCTCCTATAAAGTAACTACGACCAACAGAAAAGCGAATCATCAAAATACTTAAATAGAAGCCATCGTTAACTCTTTCCGCGCTATAAAACAAATGTGACTGAATAGCAAGAAATAGATCTTTCAATAGATTATTTTTATCACAACGTGAAAATACTACAAGTGATAGTCGTAAATATTTTTATATTCCTTATATGAGGATGTTGAACTGTCAAATCCTGTTAACTGTAAAAAAAGGAATACATACCTACAACTATGTATTTTTTTAATGCTAGAGGTGACAAACGAGCAGGCGGGTCACCTGATGGAAAGTAATTAACGCCGCCCATGAACACCCGCGAAATCAGAGATCGCTAATGTGTTGCTGAATAATAAAAATGTGAAATTATAATATACAGGTGAAAGTGTGTGAGTCAATCTGTATGTATGTTTGTCCGTCTTTTATGGCAAAACGGAGCGGCAGATGAGCCTGATCTATAAGTGGAGATAGTTGATAATGAGAAATCTAGGGTACTTTTTGTCTCTTTCTTACGCGAGCGAAGCCGCGGGCAAAACCTAGTAAATATAATATGCTTGGACCATTCAGGCTTTCATGAGTCTGGTAAACAATGAAGCGACTACCGTCTGACCTTCGCAACCCTTGACCCTGTTGGTCTAGTGGTTTAAGTACCGGGCCGTGAACTCGGTGTTCTGGGTTCGATTTCCAGAAAATTTTCTGCAAAAAGAAACCGCCTTCAAAAACCACGAACTAAAAAGTGTGTGTTTTTGAAGGCGGTTTTTTTTTGCAGAATTTTTTTAAGCCTTTTAGTGTCTCATTTTTTGATTCGGTTAAAAAAGGCATGTTTCGAATTTTTCGAACAAATGCTCGGGTTTGTGATCATCAATTTGCAACTGTGGAGTGTGGGTATCCATAGTTAGAGAAGCTATCCGAAACGTGTAGGTTTCCTCACGATGATTTCCCTCACAACAGAGCTAACAGTGTAGAACCACGCACATAGATTTGAAAAATCCACCTGCTCGGCTTCGAAGCTACGACTTCCTGTTTAAAAACCACACGTTCTTATCGACTGATGCCACCATCACGCAATATAATTTATATCTGTTATTACAATTTGATTGCTCTTAATTATCTCATTATTAGTCATAAAATTTTTAACCGAAGGTGAAGCGTTTCTTAGAAAACTGATTAAATACATAAAGTGTTTTAACACAAAGACTTCTGTTCTTACAGACGATATTCCAGAAAAATTCAAGGTTATTAGCAAATTAAGTAATTAATTTTATTTCCTTAATTAACAGACAATGAAAGCGCTGTTCATAAAAATGCGGTCAGTGGGACTCTTGGAATATCTACATAAGTTTTTTTTAATTAGATGTCAAAGGTTATGTTGAAGGTTGTAATGAAAGCAATTTGTTATTAACTAGTAGCCCGGCCCGGCTTTGCACGATTGTATAATTGGATTTAAAAATATACCAATAGAACTATGCAGCATTCTAATGGTGAACAAATTATGATATTGGTCTAGTAGATTTTTAGTTTGGCCGGCATGAATGACCGGAGTGATACCACGACCTCACAGAAAACCGGCGTGAAGCAGCATTGTGCTGTGTTTCGCTGCGTGATTGAGGGTACCGGAGGCCTAATCCGAGAAAAAGAGGGCTTTAAAGGTCGGCCGCGGTGTCCATGGGCGGCGGCAATTGCTTACCATCAGGTGATCCGTCTGCTCATCTGCCACTTATCACATAAAAAAAAATTTTTAGTAAAAAGGGATTCTTTCCAAAAACGCATTACAAATCTTTTCTTCATTCGACCAATCTTCGTCCGTGAATTTTTTTTATAGAATGGCCAATCAGGATGACCTCTCTCCACCTGATGGTAAGCGGCCGTGAAATCCAAATATGAGGTTGACAGGCACAAAAGAACTAATAAAGTACCCATTGAGTTTGCCATCCTCACCCTGATGGCCTGCTGAGATGCTGCTTCACGCCACGAACGACCCCGGTTTGTATGAAGCAGGAAACACATGAGCTGGGTGGGCATTCCATGTCTTGATGGCTCGGAGCAGAAACGAGGCGCCAAACCTCTTGGTGCGCGCCGCCATTGTCTGGATGGTATGCGGATGGCAACGCTGTCCAGCGTGTGTTGTTCGGAAGGGGAAAGGGGAGGATAAATCTATGGTATGCCCACAGATAAATTCAAATTTGTACAGAAGGACAGCGCTGTCATTCTGTACACATCAGAATGGACAACATTTCAAAATTGCTAAGCTTATTTACCTACTGAAAAAAAAATTAAAAACTAAAAAACGTAAGATGACGTCATCGGACGGCAGAATGTAAAATATTTCTTTGCTTAGCACATTATAGTTTTAAATTTACGAAATGCCAAACCCATGACATGTAACTGTCAAAAAAAAGACAACTTGTCAACGTTGAATGTATGAATGACGTTGACAATGTTGACACTAGTATTATTTACCTTTGACAGTAGTACCTTCTTTTTATTAAAACAATGATAAGCAAAGGAATATCGCTGTATTCAGCCGTCCGATGACGTCATTTGGCGCTTACGTCTATTTAGAATATAAAGAATTTCAATAATTATTTTATGCATGAAAATGGCCAAATTTTGGAAAAAAAAAATATAGGTCTGTTCATTTTATGTCTATTTTCATATAAAAAAACAATATGGACATGTTAAAAATATGAAATGTTGTCCATTACAGTGCGACCACGATAAGAAGGCACTTCAGTGACATTGATAGGGGGCGTTGTAAAACGTATTTTCTATATGAAAATGTTAAAACAGCATTAGTTCCGACTTTTGCCACGTGCGAAATAACCGCAACCGGATTGTAACTGGTCTGGTTATTATACCACAAATTCGGTGTCGGTCTAAGATAGGTATAGCCATAAATATTATATACCTAGTACCCATATTGGCAGTTAAATGTCATTTTATTTTTAATCTAATCTATCAATATTGGATGCCATTTGAATTTTCCAATTATGCTGTCAATTTTTTCCATTCTCTCAGACAGAAATAATTAAGACACAATTTAAAACTATTTCCAACCACAAAAACCGTATCAATCAAATCATTTAAGGGTCTGTCGCGCACGTCCAATTATTCCAGTTTTGACAGCGTCGACAGTTGCCTGACAGCGATATACGGATTACGTCAGATGACGCGGGCCCCACACGGCGCTGGCGTCGCTTCACGCTTACGCACTAATTGTTACGATTTTACGGGCTCTTGCTACCAAAATATCTGGGTGTATGGGAACTGTTCAAAGATTTTTTTTTTATTTTTATTTTTTAATTCTATTTTTAGTATAGGGACTTTAACCTTGTGTTATGTCAGTCCCATCGTAACCTAAACATTATTATTACAATTTAAAAGATATAGTTAACTACGATACATGATATACCTATTTATATTAAATAGACACTATATACGTACATAGTTCAATCATCGATGAAGAATCATCTCACACACTAGTTTAGCCGCGTCTGATGCAGGTTCAGCCAAAATAGATTGGGGGGTATTCCAATCTATTTTGGCTAAGTCAAAGTGTTTAAGATGCAAGTTGTTCATCAGTGATCGACGCTGTGTTTCATTTTTGACACACTCCACCAACAAGTGTTGAACATCTTCCACTTTATTACAAACTGTTCAAAGATCAGATTGAGTAGAATAACAGGTTTATTTAATAGCGGCTCTTACAAATTACTACAGGTAGGTACATAGTATTTCTTAAACCGGTTACCTAGTTCTCGATGGCTTTATGGGTACTGCTAAAATCATAAATTGTCTGCAAAAAAAACATGTGTTTAGTCTCAAAATAACATCTCATTCCTATACAAAATGACAAGTAGTTGTTCAGTACAGACTTGAAAGAAAAACAAATATTACTTTTTTCAATTTAAAGATAACGATAAAGATAATTTTACTGGCCATAAAACACAGTACATACAGCAGTAGACAAGTATATGGAAAAACAACAAAATATAATAGGACATGACATGAATATTACTTTTATAATGCTTTCGAAAGCAGACCCTGATCTCCGAAGCACCAATTGGAGACGCGCAACCAGTATTTAACGCTATGATGATAAAGCGGGATTGGAGAAGTTTCTGGTACACATAATATTTTATGTCTCTTACCAATCCCTTGTTCCATTTGTCGGACAGTATATGTATAAAATTCGGGTCTTGTTTTATTTAAAAATGAACCTCAACTTTCGCAAAGCGAAATGGTTAATGTCAAAAGCGAACGTATTTCGATAAAGCTTGCCTACTGATGTTTATATCTTCTGAATACAATCAAATATACGTAACATAGATAACAATTCTTAACAGATAAGTTAAGGATGAATAAATCTTTATTACCAGATTTATTTACAAATCGAACATTCCTTATTCCACACAGAGGTCTGCACTTGGACGCTTATATGCCTCGTTATTGCGATTTATAGCATCTCTTTTTACAAAAAGCTATAAGTCTTATTCTGTCAAGTAATAACAAATCAAATACTTGATATTCAATATCGACAATGCAAGTGGTAAATAAGATATCAAGATACAAATCAACCTTCATAGGGGACCTTATAAATTGTTTTGTGATCTTTATCAGGTAGGCGCCTTAACAGAATTATTACCTTGCAATAATTCGCTATCTGTCTAATCGTTGGATATTTTTTATTGGTGACTAGCTTTAGCACGCGACTTCGTCTGCATGGAAAAGTGGTTGTGGTTGTTTTAATCTTTTGGATATTTCATTAACAAATATCTCTCTTTTCTTCAATCGTGCCCTTTTCAACAATAAAGGTATGGTACTTTCCCAAGAAAGTGGGATTTTTTGAACTTCAATATATGGTCTATATTTGGTCACACAAATGTGTTTTTTAAAAACGCTTGAAAAAAATATTTCTGTCTTATTAGATGAGTGTATATAGGTAGGAACTTCCATCCAAAAATATATCCCCTATTTTCACCCCGAGGTGGATGGGTGTGTTTTTTTCACTACGAAACCAAGGTTCAATCTATGTACAAAATTCCATGAAAATCAGCTTAATGATTAAAGCGTGAAATCATATAGTAAAGTACATATCAACCTATATTACTGTCCCACTGCAGGGCAAAGACCTCCATCATAGAAATCAAGTGATCGCCACTATAATGGGAATAGGCTCAATCACCACAGAAACCAAAACAATTATTTTTGCAATTATGTGCTATGTTTCGCTGCGCGAGTGAGGGTACTGGAGGCCCAGTCCGGGGAAAGGGGGCTTAAAGGTTGGCAGCACACTTGTGACTCCACTGGTGTCGCGGCTGATTATGGGCGGCGGCAATTGCTTACCATCAGGTAATCCGTAATCTCGTCTACCACCTATTACAAAAATATATATATTAGTAGTAATTATAATTGGTTTATGTCGCAGCCTATGCCTCTCCCGCGGTTTCTCTTATTTACGGGCATACCTCGGCCATGTTGGCTGCGCCTGCGACATTATATCTAACACCATCCTTTCGTTTTATGTAACCGATTTTATGTCTGTGTCCAACATGTTCGACACGGGGCGACGTTACTACGTTGGTTTGGCTTACTTATTTATAGCTAGTGAAAGTGTTTCTGTTTGTGTGTCAATAGTGAATACAGGTCGAAAGATCCTATAGTCTCATATTAAAACCTGCCTAATGAAGAAAGGTTGCTATAGTGTACAAGACTATTTAAATGATAAGGATTCTTTGTCATGTTAATTGATTAATCTTTTGAGTTGTTATTCATAGTAGTCTATTAACTTTCATGATTGTACTTTTGTTCTCTTCTCAAATGAAACTCTGTAACATCATCAATATTTGAAAAGAGTAACTACTGAGTTTCTTGCTGGTTTCTTCTCAGTAGAAATCGACATTCCGAACCAGCGGTAGATATTATGTACCTATTTTAACATTCATTGTGTGGACCTAAATTGAATAAATATTTTTTTTATCTTTATCTATCTTTATCTATAAGGCAAAGACCGTGGGAGAGCCCTGAATGGGCTGGCTCGACCGGAGTGATACCACAGCCTCACAGAAAACCGACGTGAAGCAGCACTGTGCTGTGTTTCGCTGCGTGAGTGAGGGTACCAGAGGCCTGATCCGGGGAAAAGGGGGTTTAAAGGTTGGCAGCGCACGGGTGTCCATGGGCGGCGGCGATCGCTTACTATCAGGTGATCCTGAGGTCTGCTCGTCTGCCACATATTACATAAAAAAGCGGAACTTTTAGCCATTGTGTTCTCAGCATGTCATGTGTGTTCTGGCGGGTCCCCCGGCCCGTGGAGATGTCTAAAGTTGGCCTTGCATTGCACACCCCGCAAGGTCATGCATTTATCCCCGAGTGAGAAAAAAAAATTAAAAAAAACAAAGGCTACAGGCGTGGTTCCACATGAATCAGTCACGGAACCACGCCGAGGTCTCATTGTACCGAAAAGTTCTGTTTAGAAGTCCTATTGCCATTGACATTCGGAACAAGTTCCTGCCTAGTGCGTAAGTTAATGAACTTACCGATATCAATGTCAACCAGACCGACCCTAAGCCGACAAATAGGGTACACTAGCGACGTCAATAGATTTCAATTTTTAGCGATAATACTAGATCAATTTAAAACGATTTCGGGGCTCACGGACCCCGTATAGGAGCCACGTTCTGAACCTAGAATAATAATAATATCCTCCAACCGATTACGGCTACGGCGGCCAATCTCAACGATCAGCCACGTACGCAGGATATATCATAGTGCTCAAGTGTGTGCGCAAACACAAGTGCACTCTCTATTCCCTTACGCTCATATTTCGATGGGACACTACTATGACACGACCAGAGAGGGATTGGGCGCAGAAAAATCGGCTTAACGTGCTTTCCCAGGCACGGGGGTACAAGACCGCCAACTTCTAGACTTCGGGCTGCCATTAGGAATTTCTTACCGAAAATTTAGGTACATTTTTTTCGCCCGACACGGGACCGAAACCCGCGACCTCTTGCGCAGCCGTCGCTTTAAAGTGCGACCCACTAACCACTGCTCCACTGAGGCAGTCAACCTAGAATACAGCTCATGTATAGACCTAATTGGTGTTTCCTTACGATGTCTTATTAAGAAGACGACACAAAATAATGTGCAAACGGAATATTAGGTACTTAAAATGTACTGTTTTTACCGGAATAGCAGGGAAATAAAAGAAACAATAAAGCTATTAAAACCAATTTTAGCATAGTAGTACGCTATTTTAAGAACAACCATGTGACTGTGACGAACGGACCGTACACGAGTGTGAAATTTATGTTGGTTCTCGTAATGCTACGCGAATCGATAAGGCTATTTACAATACACGATTACACAGAGTGACATAAAATATTAAATTACCATTCAGCACGAAATCGAAAGATTCAAAAAAATATGCAGAACGTTTATTCGTTCTTTCCAATATCCTTCGCTAACGGCGAAAAGACTGAAAAAGAAGGATGAACTATATACGGTAGATGAAGCATTGGCTCCTTTGCCTACAAATGATATTGCACTCAAGACATCAGGTCATAGTCTTGCGACTATTGCCGATTAAACTAACAAAAAGAAAAAAAAAATAAAGTAAGCAGGTAAGCGGTATTCCCAGGACCCCAATTCTCGTGCTCGTGATATTTTTAAAACATGTCGGATATCACCTGAAAACCATACAAAAAAACTATGTTTTAGTGATATATGTCGTATGATAATAAATGTCACGAGCTCGAGAATTGGGCTCCTGATCGCTATGACATGTCCTTTTAAAAGGAGGTTAGAAAAGAGTTCTCTTTCCACGGTCAGAACCAATATACTGTAACACTACAAAAAAAGGAAAGAGTCTCCGATAAATAGTGCGACACGGGAGATGATGATAGCTGATGGTAATGACGATGAAAATAATATTGGGAAAGAAGGTTGGCAGAGAGCTATGTTGTGGTAGTACCTTTCAAAAACGAAATGTCGGTTAGTAAAGACAAAAATCGAAATCTGGTAACAAAAAATCGAATTATTATTAAAATAGCTACAAGTTTTAGATAAAAGTTAAATGTGTTTAAAGTTAATGTTAAATATGGATAAGAAAACGTTAAAAGTGGAATTAACCAGAATTAATACCTATATAACTTTCATGTTAGTTGAATGATTTTTTTGGATTTAAATAAAATTAGTTAAATGTAATAAATAATTTGAGTGGTGTAAAACGCACTTCTACAAACACTTGCGAGGCAAAAACTGGCGAACCATTTTATTTTTACAAAATTGAAGTGTTCCCCCCGTATCTCTGTGCCCGATCGATTTCGTTATTGGCTTGTCTTTGGCGAGGCGTGAATGAATCGGTTCAAATAAAAATGTAAGTTTTGGTGAGTACAATCATGTTGACTATGTGATATTATTTTTGGAAAAATGAAATGTTGGATTTAACTCCTGTACAAAGTGTTTGTTTTCATATTTTTGTGAATAGGTAGGTATGCCATGTTTTTATTGCCTTTTTTTATATGAGAGGTGGCAGACGAGAGACGGATCACCTGATAGTAAGCAATTCCGCCGCCCATGGACACCCGCAACACCAGTGGAGTCATAAGTGCGCTGCCAACCTTTTCCCCTTCCCCCCATTGGGCCTCCGGTAACCTCACTCACACGGCGAAACACAGCGCAGGCGCAGCTTCACGCCGGTCTTCTGTGAGGCAGTGGTATCACTCCGGTCGAGCCGGCCCATTCATGCCTAAGCGTGGCTCCCCCACATTTAAATTTTGTTATTAGAAAAATACTGTTTATGTTTATTTATGTTTTTTGTTTGATAGATAGATATACTTTATTGCACAAAATACACAACTTAAGTACTAGGCATTACAGAAATTGATACCTATAATACAGTACACATTATTTTCCGTAATAAAAAAGACATTGGTTCTTATTGAAGCTGTCTTTTAAAGTTAGCCGGAAGTTGTGTAAGCCGTAAGCATACTTTTAATACACTTTTTAATAATAATAATAATAATAATTATCTCAACATCTCATTCGTTGACCTGATTCCGTACTAAGTAGCTTAAGCACTTGTGTTACAGATATCAGACAACAGAGGAACACAAATATATACTTAAATACATATATTACACCCAGACACTGAACTAACACAAGTGTTCATCGCACGAATGTTTGTCCAGGGTGGGGATCGAACCCACGACCTTTGGCGTAAGAGGCAGGGTCACTACCAATTGCGCCATCCGGTCAGTCAAACTATCAATACTATCAACAACTATCAACACTATCAATACTTCAAAATATAAAGCTTTTATTGCTTACCCATCGAAGGAGTAATTAGTTACTTGAAATGAGCCTCTTTAAGTCGTTTTCATTAAGGAGCTAGTGTAATCTCTAAGCCAATAGTAGTACAAACGAGTGATGGTAATGAGCCGGGTGGTACGGTAATGAGGGATCAGGCGAGGTTAAAATTATCTCCAGTGGTTTGCTCTCACCCACTAAACAATTCAACACCTTGATGCTTCGGCTACAACTGTCTTGATACTTTACCAATATTAAATAAAAATGTTTATTACAATTTTGACTTGTTTTACAATACCATTGGTGACCTCCTACTACTATATATATAGACACATATATATATATATATATATATATATATATATATATATGAAAGACATATGTAAGAAATGAGTCCAAAGACAGTGAAGATGATGATAACCAACAATTTGATGGCAATGATTCTTCCTCTGGAGACGATGTTCCTTTAGCTCAATATCCCAACACTAGCGACACAGAGTGTATTTTTTGTAATGCCCAATTTTCTAATGACACTAGAGGGGAAATATGGGTAATGTATCAAAGCTGTGATATGTGGGCACATAATGATTGTGCTGGAGCAGAAGGCGATCATTATGTCTGCGACTTCTGTCGCTAATTTTCATATATTTAATATGGCCGCCAGGGGGGCATATTTACCACACGCTTTGTTTTTGTTTACTTTTACAATAATTTCAAAAATATTAGAATGTGGGAAAATTGTTACCTTTGATTTATTTAAAACATAATTCCTATTACCCAATTAGGTAAGGGATCTTTTGATATAAACTGACTCTAAAAATATCGTCAATTTTTTTATTACTTTTTAAAAAACTAAATGGGGGGCCATATTACGACCTTCTCCAACTAAATTTACTCATTTATAAAAAACAGTGAAACATTCCTTAAACTTCCTCCCTAAATTGTCCTACGTAAGAAATTGACAGGCCCTTGGGTTGCGTTACAAACATTTGTCAAATTGTCTCAATAAATAATTTGATTAGTAACTAGTCGATTAAGAGTTTTTCTTTTTTGTCGGGACTATTTGTGTTTTCCGAAACTGGACAATCAGCTAAGCGAAGGCAGCGGGTCAATCTAGTATAATAATAAATATGAAAACGACAACCTTAAAATATACTTATTTTGGTCATAAAAGTATTTCCTACTTTCATATTAAAATGTATACCTACGTATCAAGTCTATTTGGTTGGCGTACACTGATCGACGCGTGCGCTGCGGCGCGTGCTGTTAGCGTAAACTGCGGAACAAACTAAATTAAATAAGTTGTTATTCATTCCGAACACACACATCACATTAGTTTACGATGCCCAACTAATAGTTATTGATTTTATAATAGTTACTACCATTTGATGTGCATTGATACTTTATTTATTAGTATTGGATTAAGTAACTACTCCTCTTTGTGACCTATGAGGGGAACCTAAGTAGTCATGCTCACTCAAATGTCTGTGAGGTGGTGGCGCTATGTGGCGGGTCATTACATTCCCTCTAATATGGTTGAGTGAAATGATGGCTGACACATACGTCATACTTGTGAACAGGTGCCACCTTTGGGGACTGGTCTGCTTCGGTTTACCTCATAATATTTATTTTATTATTATTTCCTATATTTTATTTTGTGTTATAATTAAACTGTATGGCTTGGTATGATGTTGACACAACATTGTATGAAAGTTTGGCGATTGAAAAGAATAACTGGCGAGTTTCTTGCCGGATCTTCTTGACCAGAAACAACTTTCCGAGCCGGTAGTAGAATCGCATTATGTTTATTTATTTCTTTAGTATATATAATGCATTAACATATATATGGTTTAACACTTACAAATCGTCACACATTTGAATGACTTCAAACTATTTATAAGTACTTATGTATACTTATAAATAGTTTGAAGTCATTCAAATGTGTGACGATTTGTAAGTGCTGTGTACAAGCCTATGCAAATAAAGAATTATTTGAGTTTGAGTTTAATATTCCAAACTGATATTTTAACCCCTGAAACCAATTTACGACGGTTTTCTAAACACTCTTAACTTTCAATAATAGTTTTCGTGTGCTCACTTCCAATTTTCCGAATTCCGATATCCTTACCCAAATCGTATTGGCATGCTAGAGGTACAACTTGGCCAAAAACACTTCATTGGAGCGCTTCTTTTGTGGCTGTTCAGAGAAAAATTCAACGTGAAAAAAAATATGGAAATTCCATAGCTGCGTGAGTTTTTTATGTGATACATGTCAGGCGAGCAGACGGATCACCTGTAGGTAAGCGATTTCTTGGGCTATCCTGTAACGCTGAGTGGAGTTACAAGTGCGATGCCAACCCCCTCCATCAGATTGTTCCTCTAGTCACTTATACGGCGAAACTCATCGCAAGCTCTGTTCTCACAGGTTTTCTGCGAAACCATGGTATCACTCCTGTTAGCCGATTTATGGCTGGCTCTCTCCCCATGACTAGTAAGAATATCTACTAGAGTAGGCACTAATAATCTAGAATATAACGAGTGGCGCCCTATAATGTCGGAAACCAAGATCAATGCGTTTGCTGGGTCTCCCGTTAGAGGGCAGCCCGTATGCGTTGTGTCCTGATTTTAATCGTACACTAATCTATACTGCACGCTTGCGATTAGGTTTTTATCATGAGATCATCAATCTATGAATTGTCCTTCCGAAAGATGTTACATGAGTAAGTACGAGTCCGTCTAAAAGCATTTTATGTTTCGCAAAACGTCCGATCCGAATCCCATTAGCATCCGTAAATTCGTATACGATTTTGAGTAATCTTAGAATTATTAGAATAGTTTATACATTGAACTCTTTTTTATTATGTGATAGGTGGCAGCCGAGGAGACGGATCACCTGATGGTAAGCGATTGCCGCCGTCCATGGACACCCGCGACACCAGTGGAGTCACAAGTGCGCTGCCAACCTTAAAACTCCACTTTCCGCCCCAGATTGGTCCTCGGGTACCCGCACTCACGCAGCGAAACACAGCAAAGTTGCTTCACGCCAGTTTTCTGTGAGGCCGTGGTATCACTTTGATCGAACCCGCCCATTCATGCCGTAGCGTGGTTCTCCCACGGTCAGAATTCAGTTCAAGATCTGTATCTTGACGGAGTCTGATCGGACGTAGTGTAAAAGTCGGTTGAAAAGAATAGAATAGATTTTTAGTTGTAAGAGATACGGCCGCACTCAAAGACGTCAAATTCACTTTAATTGGTACTTAAGAAAAAATATTGACACTTATTTCATCACGCATAAAGACTCTCCATACTTAAGTAAGTGAACATTTAGCGTAATTGACGTCTCTGAGTGCGGCAGTGATACACAATATCACAACCAAGACAAAGCATAGGAATTAGGTGAGAGATCAGAAAAAATTAAAAATGTAGAAATAATTCGCGTAATTCGAGATTGTTTCTTCCCAATGTCAACACTCAGACTAGTAAATTACTAACTTTGACAAATCTGCCAACGGACGCATCCGTCGTAACGAGAAAAATAGAAAATATTTTTAGTAAAGTGTTATGACGAACATAAATGGGTTTTTAGTTCCGTTTGACATTAATTTTAGAAGCACACTTCACCTTTTTCTTTAATATCCTACCTCCAACCGATTACGTCTACGGCGGTTAATCTCAACGATCAGCCACACACGCAGGATATATTATAGTGCTCAAGTGTGTGCGCAAACACAAGTGCACTCTCTATTCCCTTACTCTCATATTCCGATGGGACACTACTGTGACACGACCAGAGAGGGATTGGACGCAGGACCAACTGACTTCGACTTTGACTGCCTCGGTGGCGCAGTGGTTAGTGGGTCGCACTTTAAAGCGACGGCTGTGCAAGAGGTCCCGGGTTCGATCTCCGGGTCGGGCCAAAAATTTGCACCTAAGTTTTTGGTAAGATATTCTTAGCGGCAGCCCGGAGTCTGGAAGTTGGCGGTCTTCTACCCCCGTGCCTCGGAAAGCACGTTAAGCCTATTTCATTAATACTAATATTAAAAGCTTTACATAATTGTATTTCTTAGAAATTGAGACGTTTGGGCAGACAAGCAGACGGATAACCTGGTGGTAAACGATTTCTGCCGCCCATGGACACCTGCAATACGCGAGTCGCAAGTGCACCGGCTTTTTAAAAAGGAACACGCTCTATTTATTCTTGAAGATTTGTTGTATGCATCAACGCATCAGTCCGAAAATATCACAGGCGATAGTTTTTTCCGTAGTTTTGACGGGCGGGGCAGAATATTACGTATATTGTGATTATGAGAATATTACGTATATTGAGAAAATTTGAAACAACCTTTTCACAAGACAGTAGCCCTACGAGATTTTTTCTGATTTGTTCAGTCATTTTATTTATCTTCTCTTTTTTTTTAAGTAGCTAACAACAAAAACATTTACAGTAACACACGCACGCACGCACACACATACACACTTACTATCTCTTTCACACACACACACAGAACAGAACACACACATTTGGATTTAAATAGATTTTTAAGTGTTATAATATATAAGTAATTAAAGTAACAAGTTAATTTATACTTACCTAGTTCAGATGTAGGATGTAGATACTTATGTAGTTAGATGTCAACCAGCTAAACCATAGGCTCTCAAATTCCGCCTTAGAGAGCCGGGAGAAGTTGAAAACCAGCGCTGACCGAGGGTGTACACTCGAGGCAGCATGAGCTGAACTTCGTCCCTTTGTCTCAAATTTGTTCTCCTTTCTCAACTAATGTACTTATAATTATGTTTTTAAGAGACAATAAACGATTTCTATTTTTATTTTTTATGAGGACACCTTAAATTATTCTAAAACTATATCATACAATGAATATTGGATTGACTATGTGCAATCGCAAGTCGCAAGTGTGCAGTCTCACCTAATTGAGAATAGACTTCCGTTAAATAACTCAACAGGGTACAAGTATTTACAGTTTGCTTACAATAACAATCGATTCTCGGTAACGAGCTAAGAGCGAATTTTGACTCCATTACGCAGCCATAGGCACCTATTAGAACTATTACGAATAGTCAAATTAAATTTTAATTTTATCGCGGAGCTATTTTCCAAATTTTGTAACCCTTTAAAAACAAAATAATCACAAAAAATGCACGATACCAGCATCCGTGGATTTTGTAGGAAAATAAAAAAAATTAGGCAAATGGATGGAGTTCTTTAAACACCAACTCCTGATTGCTTAATTAGTGTAAGGCTATACGTAAAAAGATGTCTTTGGGGACTCCATAAAACTTACTACTACCACAAAAAATGAAACACCGGCTGCCTACATTTCGTGCTAAACCGGCTTTGCACACACATGCGTGTGTACAGAGATCTCGGCTTAGTTCGGCGTAAGACAGAGACAGACTATACGGGACGCATGCGGGAAAGATACGATACGATGTACTGCCTAGCGTGCAAGTCAACTAACTCATCGATGTATATGTTAGCAACAGCCGACCTTCTGTGGTCATTAATGATTGAATGAATAAAATTTATTTGCGTAAAACACGGTGATAAAGTTAAAATGTCAATTATATAAAAGTACAGCGTGTTTTGTCTTAACATAGGACAGTACCATCAGATGATCCGTATACTCGTCTGGCACCTATCACATAAAAAAAAGTAAAAAAAGCAGATTTAAAGAAAATTGTACATTTAGTATTAAAAATGGCGACCCGTTTGGAACAGTGGTAGTGAACGCTGCCTTTGGTCCAAGGGTTGCGGGTTCGATCCCCGCACAGTACAAATATTTGTGCGCATGAACATGTCTGTTTGTATTGGTCTGGGTGTTTTCTATGTATTATAAGTATATATTTACAAAAAAAGTAATTTTTATAGTATATATTTGTAATCGCACTGTTGATTCTGATATCCTTAGCACAGGTGCTTGAGCTACCTATCTCAGAGTCAGATCAATGTATGTGATGTTGTGAAATATTTATTAAAGTTTAATCCCTATTATACACATACTAACGCCTTTGTTGTATATGTCCTGTAAAACCTGGTCCTAAGTTTTCATACTTTATTTTGAGTGTAATAAAAGTTTCATTCATATTTACTACTAAAAAAACAATCTATCTTTCAAAGACTGGTTATATTACGAGATCTTTAAATTTAAATTTACTGTTATTATTCTAATATACAAGTAGCACATCAAACTATAAAATTAAATATTTCATCTCCAGATCAAAGAAGAGCAAATAGCATTATTTACGAGTATCTCATAAATAATATATTAACCTAGCCCTTGTAATAAAAGAATATAATATTTTCTGCGTCATTCGGTTATATAAAAACCACGCACGGTTTTTATTTGTTCATACATTCATTCATTCGACTGACCGGGTGGTGAAATTGGTAGTGACCCTGCCTCTTACGCCAAAGGTCGTAGGTTCGATCTCCACTCTGGACAAACATTCGTGCGATGAACACTTGTGTTTGTTCGGTGTCTGGGTGTAATATATGTATTTAAGTATATATTTGTGTTCCTCTGTTGTCTGATATCTGTAACACAAGTGCTTAAGCTACTTAGTACGGAATCAGGTCAACGTAAGAGATGTTGTGAGAATTATTATTATTATAAATAATATCACTATGTTGATAAAGACAGGTAGTAGTTTTTCATATAGGGTGATCAGAAATTACGTTGCATTGACCATAAACACCCGGAAAGCTAATGAAAAATCTGGCCCATTTCCTCCTATTATACCCCGTATCACAATATAAGGACCATCCCAGCGAACCCCAAACCACTTTATCGGGCATCATTATCTCTAAACGGGCGGCTACTCTGTAAATTGCCCGTATCGGCGGTTACATCTTAATAAATTATCATTTTTCTATATTCCTCCGAGGGAATTCGTTATTTATGCGGCCGCGCCTGCCTTTGTGCCTCCCAAATTATCAGATGTCATAAGGATATAATTTTAACTTTGAACTTGTCACCCCCTTTAAACAGGTTTCGTAGGGCTGGCGCTTGCATAAGGCGGTATTAGATGTAATTAAAAAATAAATATTTCACAACATCACATACATTGATCTGACTCCGAGATAGGTAGCTCAAGCGCCTGTGTTACAGATATCAGAACCAACAGTGGAATCACAAATTCATACATATAATACTTTTCTTTGGGAAATTTATACTCTTAATACATAGAAAACACCCAGACCAATACAATCGGACATGTTCATGCACACAAATGTTTGTACTGTGTGGGGATCGAGCCCGTAATCCTTGTACCATAGGAGATATAATATGAACTTAAATCAACCTGCTTCTAACTTTTTTAATGTGATAGATGATAAACCAGCAGACGGATCACCCATAAATAGCCGCAATACCAGGGGAATCACAAGTGCGCTGCTAACCATTAAAACCCCCTTTCAGATTGGGTTTCTGTTACCCTCACTCACACAACAGAACACAGTACAGGGGTGGTTCACGCCGGTTTTCTGTGAGGTCGTCACTTCGGTCGAGCCCGGCCAATCATGCCGGAGCGTGGCTCTCCCACGGTCAATAAGTTTATCTTGATGTTTTTTTTGTTGACTTTAACGTTGATTAAAGCTCGACAATCTCACCCGAAGGAGAGAGACTACGATCTCTAGGATGGCGATTATCTAGAAGATTACTACAAACAGGCAGATCGATGATGAGCAAAAGGCAAAGTGAGGGTACCGGAGGCCCGATCCGGGAAAAAGGGGGGTTTAAAGGTTGGCAGCGCACTTGTGATTCCATTGATTACGTGTCCATGGGCGGCAAAAATCGCTTACCATCGGGTAATCCATCTGCTTGTCTAGCACCTATCACATAAAAAATAAAAAGTTATTTTTATATTTTACATTTTATTAGTGGCAACCCTGACCAACAGAAGTCCTGATTCGTTCCGAATAAAGTTGCTTATGAATTTATTCGTGGCCACACTAACGGTTACATCTCCTATAAAAGGATTACTTCAATGAAATTATCATATTTCTAATCTCACATACGCGCTTGACATTCTTTAATCTACCTTAAAATGATGTCTTAATCCACTCGTTAAATAGACGATTTAAACGTGTCGAATACTTCTGTTCAATTATTAGAAAAGTCTAGTCAGTTTTATGCTGGTGCAGCTGAATCCGTGGGAGAGTCACGCTTCGGCATGAATGGTCTTCACAGAAAACAGGCGTGAAACCTCTCATTTTTCGGGATAAAAGAATCATGTCTTATTCCTAGTTCTAAGCTACCCCACAAATTTTAAGGCATATTGGTTTGCCATTCTTGAGTTAGTGTTAAACACGATTTCTATACTATTTATAAAGAGATAAAAGAAACAGCGGCGGCGACGCTTATAGGAAAACACTAAACGCCTGCGCGATGTAAACTACACCTAGCGCCATCTATTGGTTTAAAATGGAACTACGGGTCCCGAAACGAGTGAGGGCGGGTCGTTCTTTTATAAATATAGATGTGGATTCGGATGTTTATCAGTATGTATAAGATCTTTCATTTTTTGATTACTCTCTACAGAGATGTTCAGGAATTGCTTTTATGATTGTTGATCCACGTGAAGTAAAAACAATATTAAACGAAATAACCTTTAGCTCCTTACTAAAGACATCAACGCGGTAGTGGTTACAGCGTGAATACCTTTGTTTGAAAGTTAGTGAACTCGGCCCTTAAAATATGAGTGAACTAGCGTTTGCCAGCGGCTTCGCTCGCGTGAAAAAGAGACAAAAATTAAGTTATTTTACTCTTCATCTCTTCAACAAATTCCACTAAAATAAATATATCTCACAACATCACATACATTGATCTGACTCCGAGATAGGTAGCTCAAGCACCTGTGTTACGGATATCAGAACCAATAGCGGACTTAAAAATTTCATCTCGTGTTCGGGCGGGACTCGAACCCACAGTTTCCACAATCCGGGTGGACATTCTACCAATTAGACCACTGAACGCGTCACTAAGCCGACGAAATTTGTAAGTGCTTCATTTGACATGAGCTGTCGATAAGTGTGTTATTTACTTAAAAATAAATTGCAAGAGATTGCTATAAAACATATCAACTAGCAATAGCGGAGTTACAAATATATACATTTAATACTTTCCTTTAGTAAATACATACATACATCACTGGATAAGTTTAAGTCTCATATTAAAACCTGCCTAATGAAGAAAGGTTTCTATAGTGTACAAGACTATTTAAATGATAAGGATTCTTTAATCTTTTGAGTTGTTATTCATAGTAATTGTATTTTTTTCTCTTCTCGATTGAAACTCTGTAACATCATCAATATTTGAAAAGAGTAACTACTGAGTTACTTGCTGGTGTCTTCTCAGTAGAAATCGACATTCCGAACCAGCGGTAGATATTATGTACCTATTTTGACATTCATAAGTGTTCTGTGTGGACCTAAATTGAATAAAGATTTTTTTATCTTTTATCTTATATTTTTCATACTTTTAATACATAGAGAACACCCACCCAGATCAATACAAACAGACATGCACACAAATGTTTGTACTGTGCGGGGAGTGAAACCGCAATCCTTGCACCAGAGGCAGCGTTCACTATCACCGATCCAAACGGTTCGTCATTTTGCCTTGAAAGACGGACAAACAGAGAGACAGAAATACACAAATACTTTCACATTCATAATATAAGAATTTATTGTGATGGTGACAATAGACAAGCAGATATTATCTGATGGTACGCTTACTATTATTAGGTGAGCCGTCTGTCCGTCTGTCACCTAACACATAAAAAACAGTTACTGATGGCGGTTGTTTAAAAAAGAATGATTCATTTTTAACAGTGATAAAATTTATAGATTGCAGCAATAAAAACCTATTCTGGCTGCATGCCATGAAATCTTCCATGCTTAAGGAAAATTCCTAGGCCCATTCGTTGTTCTAATAAAACAGTGTACTATAAATTATAGCTTTTTAAATAACTGCCATTATGTTTTAGGGGCAATAAAGTTTGGGAAAAATTCTTGTAAAATTTTTCCACACCATTATTGAGAAGGCTAACATGGTTTATTAGCGACGAAATTGATGGATTCTATCTATTATGCTGATTCTATTCACACTTTCACGCCAGCAATAAAACTCAAAATGTGGATCTTATTTCTATTAGAATAAAGTGTAAACGCCCTGTTGATCTAGTGGTTTAAATACCGGGCCGTGATCTTGGGGTCATGGGTTCGATTCCCGGTTCGAGAAAAAGTGTGTTACTGTAGAGCACCCAAATGACAAGTTACACAAATAAAAAAGTTACGAGCAAACAATTTATATTATTAAATAACATAATAAGTAAATAACACACTTAAAAATTTCATCTCCTGTTCAGGCGTGGTCAAATATTATTAATAATATTTCCACTGGATATTGTAATTAATATACCTACAATATTGATGAGACTATCGACAGATCATGTCGAATCAAGCACTTACAAATTTCGTCGGCTTAGTAACGTGTTCAGTGGTCTAACTGGTAGAACATCCGCCTGGATTGAGGAAGGTGTGGGTTAGAGTCCCACTTGAAAACGAGATGAAATTTTTAAGTGTGTTATTTACTTAAGGCGACGGGTAGCCCTAACTAGCGACACCATTCGTTTTTAATTGATAGCTACAAAACCGGATCTATTTTAAACAATGTCGGGGATACAACCTCTCGGAAAACATTTATACTATTTATCAATTAACTATGCACAAATGTTAGGTCCGTTTTTGTACGCGAAAAATTGATTACCGCCAAAAGCGGCCACTTTTAGCGTGAATCATTATTTCGCGTACAAATGTTGGGTCCCCATTTGTGCAAGGTTATTTAATAAATAGTATAAGTGTTTTCCAAGAAGTTGTAACCCTGAAATTGTTTAAAATAGATCCGGTTTAGTAGCTATCGATTAAAAACGAATGTGTCGCTAGTTAGGCTACCCGTCGCCTTAAGTAAATAACACACTTAATTTCATCCCGTTTTCAGGCGGGACTCGAACCCACACCTTCCACAATCCGGGTGGATGTTCTACAAATTAGACCAATGAACGCGTTACTAAGCCGACGAAATTTGTAAAAATTAAAACCGATTGGTGTCGCTAGTGGGCCCTACCCGTCGCACTGTGGTCAATTTTAATCATTTAGGAGTACAAATTTAACACCTTAAGAATAAATTGCAAAAGATTGCTATAAAAATATCAACTAATTTATATTATTGCTTTTTTTATATGGAACCTTCTGTCAATAAAATATTGGTTTGATATTCCATGTAAAAGTCTCACCATTATCTCGGCGTGCCATTCCCGGCTGCATCCAAATCCGTGGCTTCGGAGCCTGGGTACTTGACTCATGAGGATAAGGATTACGTAAGGTCATTACAATGAAGCGACTGCCGTCTGATCTTCGCAGCCCTTAGAGAGACAAAACTGGATGAAACATTTCCATGTTAGAGTGTCTACACACCTAACTAAACAAAATAGCCTTGTATTATAATCGACTATCTTTTTCCCGCGGCTTCGCTTGCGATCTTCTTCCCTGTCGCTAAGCTCTTGCCAGAGCAGTCATGGTCACGTTGAGGCGTGCTTGTTTCTGTTAGGGGCGGACACAGCTTTCCTCACGATCCCTCCCTTTGTTCACAGACTGTCTGGCCGTTCTGATGCCGTGTGAATGGCAACAATGATTTAACTCGCTGATGAAGCAACTTAACTCGATACTGTACTTATTGAAGTGTAAATCGCTCTTCTGTCGCTATGGTCTTGCCAGAGCGGTCGTGGTCACGTTGAGGCGTCCTTGTTGGTGTTAGAGGCGGACACAGCTTTCCTCACGATCTCTCGCCATCTCCCTCTGTTTACAGACTGTCTGGCGCAGTCTGACACGGGGTTTCCTATTGCGGACTTCACTTGATCAGTCCAGCGCATCGGTGATCTGCCGCGTGATCTAATTCCCTCTATCCTCTACTGGTTTCGCTCGCGTTAGAAGGTGACAAAATTAGCTTATGTTGCTCTGCATCCCTTCAACTAACTCCACTTAAAAAAACACGTCAATCCATGGCTCCATTTCGCCTTGAAAGACGGACAAACAGACAGACACATACACTTTCACATTTTTAATATTAGTATGGATCCATAGAGTTTGATAGATATAATGTCCTTATACCAGAATATGACTAAACCACTCCTGATAAAGTGATCATGTAAGGTCAAAATCTCACTTGTATCCTATCAATCGAAGTAATAAACACGTCCAATTTGCAATTAAAATATATTCCGCCTTAGAAAATAGCCCATAATAATAGCCAATATAACACCAAGTACATTTACGGCTTAATAGCCCAATGAATCAAAGGCCAGCTTACCATACTTACCATAAGGCTCTTACACGCGGTTATAAAGCATATTCATCTTTGCATAAACTCATCCCTGGTGAGACAACTTGAGACCTAACCGATTGCGTCATAAGTCAGGCCTAATGCGACGCGAGTTTAGCTTACCTCAGGACACAATAAAGTGGGAGCCAATGGACAACATTTCAAAATTGCTAAGCTCTGAAACAAAAAATACCAATTCTTTATTTACTTTTCCGCTGCTCGAATATATATTTATTCATTTTTTATATTGCTTATTTACTGAGAAAAAAATTAAAAACTAAAAAACGTAAGATGACGTCATCGGACGGCAAAATGTAAATATTTCTTTGCCTAGCACATTATAGTTTTAAATTTACGAAATGCCAAACCCATGACATGCAACTGTCAAAAAAAGACAACTTGTTAACGTTGAATGAATGAATGACGTTGACAATGTTGACACTAGTATTATTTACCTTTAACATTAGTACCTTTATTTTATTAAAACAATGATAAGCAAAGGAATATCGCTGTATTCAGCCGTCCGATGACGTCATTTGGCGCTTACGTCTATTTAGAATATAAAGAATTTCAATAATTATTTTATGCATGAAAATGGACAAATTTTGAAAAAAGAAAAAATATGGGTCTGTTAATTTTATGTCTATTTTCATATAAAAAAACAATATGGACATGTTAAAAATATGAAATGTTGTCCATTCAGTGAGACACATCGAAGTTTGGCGCCTAGAATGGGGGCTATCGCATGCGACAAATCCGCTAGATTGCATACTGATGGACTGAGGTCCAAAACAGAATTACAGACCGACCAAAATCAAAAGGCACTTCAGTGACATTGAAATGGGGGCGCTGAATTTTTTCTGTGGGAAAATGTTAAAAGCACTGACACTTGTTAAGAAAACAGCTTTAGTTCTGACTTTTGCCACGTTCCAAATAAACGTGATCGGACTGTAGTTGTTTCGATCGTTAAATGGTCAATTTGACAATTATCATGTACAATCATTTTCTATATTTTCTATATGTATTCCATTTAGTGGATTTGTCATACGCGATTACCTCCAAAAGCAAAGCGTTTCCAAATATTCTGATTTTGGCACCGAATCGCGATTTTTAGACCTGGAAATGGGAGTCCAACTTACTTCAGGCCCAGGGCGCTATAAAGTAGGAGCTATGATAGTGAGACAGCATCAGACTTTCCAAGGTTAAAAGACGCCACGGAAAACTTAACGAATGTGCTACAGATGATTAACTTTACTGTCCACCACTAGACTGTGTCGTTAGTTATTCGTAAGAATATTGAAGTGATCCGTTTTGTAAATGTATCTAAGTTGTCGATAATATGTCTGGAACTGTCGTATCAGAAATGCAAAAGCTTTTTGTAAAGGTCTGATCATTAGTTTCACACTTAAAGTGACTTAATTTCTGCGCCTCTACTTGACGGAAAGTGTGTTGAAATAAATAAAACGATTACTCGTGAATGAATTCAACAACTCTTAATAGGGACAGTCTTAAAAAAATATTGGGCTTTCGGTGGGTGAGCCACGCTAGCCAATCAAATGGAATGATACCACTGCCTCATATAAAATTTGCCTGAAGCAACACCTACATTGAGTTTCACTGACTAAGTAAACGGAGGATCTAGTCCGGGGGAACGGAAGCAAATTGCTTACTATCAGATGATCCGTCTGCTCATCTGGCAAGGAGAAGCTGACGTCCCTGTGAAGAAGCTAACGAAACTCTGAACCATATTCTGTGGGAATATCAGCTGTATGAAGAGAAGCGGCAACAGATGCTGAACGACTGGTACAGGAGGGAGGACTAGATTACCATCAAAAGATGTAACAATCTGTGGAAGGTTTTCGACGGTTGCGTACATTTGCTTATAAAAGGCTTGAAATAAAGAAGAAGTTCGATTAATTGATATGAAAATGCCCGAGCGTGAGTCGCTTGTGCTGTGGTGTTTCAAGCGTCATTTAGGAAGAAGTCACAATGAGAAGGACAGGACATAGACTTTGAAGGGAGTGAAGAAAAGTACCGGAGAAAGAGCCCAGAGCAGGTACCTGGTAAGCATCTCCCAATATTCGGTCCGTATGTCAAGACGGTTGGAAGGACCATGGGTTGGTGGCGGGATTTGCTCATACGACACCTATTCCATAAAAAACAACTTTTGGAATCGTCATGGGATAAGATAAAACGGTGGGAACCCATCTGGACAAATCCGCCGGGCGTGCCGCAAGCGTGATGTCAGCAATTAGCATCTGTTTCCGTCATATTTGAGACATTGAAGTGTCAACAGTTTTTATATGGTGTTTATTTAACTTTAGTGTGACTGTTATAAGTGGGCCGTTCTAAAGAAAGATATTAATGTGTAACTGTGAAAAGATGCGTCGGGTACTCTTGAAAAAAGAGTTGAAAAAAAGGGCTCTATAAGATATGGTTTGATAAAATGGCAGACTTTTCGGAAATGTACGTACGTTATTAAAATTAGATAAAAGAATAATGATCTTCCTAATTTAATTATCATAATTTACCGCCAAATGGGAACTTATTTCACACATTCCATGGGAAACAAGGCTGTAGGTAGAAGCCGAGTTAAATCACATTTTTAACTAAGTGCCAACATTTAAGTAAAGTTAAGTAAAACAGCGGGAGGCCCGCGGAAGCTGTTGCTTTAAGTTATGGACAAAAAGTAAACTAAGCATCTTTAAGTTACTTGACACTATCACAGTTTAGAAACAACCAGTAGTAATAACTTAGAAAGTTTTGAGGAATGGAAACTCATGACCTCCTACCGATGACCGCCTCGTTGGCGCAGTGGGTTGTGTGTCGCACTTGAAATCGACGGTTGCGCTTGGGGTCCCAGGTGATGGAGCAGAAGGAGGTAGCTGAACGAGAGAGGGAGCGAGATCCGCTCTCTCTTCGACTGCGACGGGGGCGAGGCAGAAGAGGGGCTCGCCAGGGCAATGGTTCGCCCGGAAGGTCTTGGATGACTGGTGCGGGGGCACCGCCCATCCCATAATGAGACCTAACAAAGGTGGATAGCCCACTGCATGCCGGTGCGCCTTCTGGTGGTAGGAGTGGGTGCCATTACTGCACCCCTCTGAGGAGGTCTGCCCATTTTGTTTGGGTGGTCGTTGGCCGCAAGCGGGGTCATACGGACTGATGACAACATTTGTGCATGATTATTTAATAAATAGTATAAGTTTTTGGCGAGAGGTTGTAACCCCTAAAGTGTTTAAAATAGATCCGGTCTACTAACTATAAATCAAAATCGATTGGCGTCGCTAATACTAGCGACCGCCAATCGCTAGCGCTGCCAACCCTTAAGGTGACGGGTTGGGCGTATGCCTTAAGGGTTGGCAGCGCACTCGCACACTGGTGTTAAGGGTGTCATGGGCAATCGCTTACCATCCAGGTGATCGTCTGCTCGCCTGCCACCACTCACTCTCTGGTTGTAACTTTTTTTATGTCATAGGTGGCACGAACAGCCGGATCACCTGATGGTAAGCGATTGCCGCCGCCCATGGACACCCGCGACACTAGTGGAGTCACAAGTGCGTTGCCAACCTTAAAACCCTCCCTTCCTCCGGATTGGGCCTCCGGTAGCCTCATTCACGCAGTGAAACACAGCACAGTTACGAGTATTTCCCGTCTTGAACCTTTAATATCGACTTTTCGAGTTACTGAAAAAGTTTATACTGTCCCACGGCTACGAGAGCAACTTTACAACAAGTTTACTGTAATGTAAATTTGTATTGTTGTAACGCTTCTTAGAGCTATTTTAAGTTATTTGAACTCAATTTGGCCTTTGATTTTGATAGTTTTACTTATTTATGGCTAATAAAAGGGCTTTCGTGAATAATTACCTGTTAGTAGTTTTTATTTGGCTATAAAAAAATATAAAAATAGGAATTTCTCTCTCTTAAGTCGGTCCCTCATGTCTGAGGATCATGGTCAGCATCATGGCTGCATCATGGAGCTGGATGATCTGCCTCCCACGTTTTCTGTCTCATCATTTCAGCCAATAGACGTCCACTGCTGGACATAGGCCTCCCCCAATGTTCTCCACACAGATCGGTCCTGTGCCGCCCGCATCAAATGGTTTCCCGCGATCTTCACCAGATCGTCGGTCCACCTTGTGGGGGTCCTGCCACGGCTGCGACTTCCTGTACGTGGCCTCCATTCGAAGACTTTTCCGCCCCAAAGGCCGTCTGTTCGCCTCGCTATGTGCCCTGCCCATTGCCACTTGAGGCATGCAATCCTTTGGGCTATGTCTGTGACCTTAGTTCTCCTGCGGATCTCATAATTTCTGATACAATCACGTAAGGAAACTCCGAGCATAGCCCTCTCCATTGCTCTCTATGTGATTTTGAGCCTCCTTAATCAGCACATTGTAAGCGGTTTCTGTCTAGCGGATCTCTTACAACTGCGCAGAAATCGGAAGACGACGAGTCTTTTAATTGATCGGTCCACCTTGTTGGTGAACGGCCGCTCGATCTTCTACCTTCGGTTTTCCTAACCACAATCAGTTTTTAAAGATTTCTTCCTCGCATTGTGTGACCGAAATATGCAAGTATGCGTATGCAGACACCTCAATATACGGTTTATTTATGGATCGAGGTTTTATTCCTGAATCCTTGTCACCTTGCTATTGGGTTGTACAAATAGATATTTTTGCAAATAAGCCTCAAAAATTCAGACGTCAGGTGCTGCAGTACTTGACGCTCTGAACCACCCTATTCGTTAGCGAACACTTGGAATAATAATTAAATTTTATAAAGTTTTATTCTTAACGGACTAATAGTCCACATTGCACGCCGTGGCAACCTATAAGTAAGGTGACACTTATCTTTAAGATTATGTTTGTCCATGTTATTATTTGCTTGTAACAGTGTTTATCTTGTTGGTTGTTCCAATAAAAAAAAAAAAAATAATAATAATAATTTCATACCTCAAGGTTTCAAGTTCAGCTAAGTTGACTTAACAGTAAGTACATTAGTATGAAAGTGATTTATTAGTATGGGTGGCCATAACCATTCGTCGTGGTCATCAATATGGCCCGTGGTCATTACTGCAAACGGAGTCAGAGGGCAAACACGTTGGGCAACCTCGGCCTTGTCGGTGTTGCTAGCGGGGAAACAACATGGTTTTACGGGACTTTTTGAGCAGGAACATACTTTTTGAAAACATCGTATACATTACGTTGTTGCCGGCCTTTTAGAAAGGAGTTCGGTCGTCTCTTGAGAATCATTTATTACCCACTTGAGGAAGCGCATTTGCATAATCAACTTTAATATAAAAACATCACCTTGAATCGTGGGAGAGCCACGCTTCGTAATGTATGGGCTGGCTCCACCGGAGTGATACCCACGGCCACGGAAAACATCGTGATTAAATCTGCACACTTCGGATAGTTTCTGAAACGTGTAAGTATGATTTAGTTGGTCTGGTTCCCCTTAACAGGGGACCAAGGTCATTCACTCACCTTTTCGCTTTCATTCATTCGCTTCATTGTATGTAATTACTCAGGATTTGGGGAGATCCTGAGTCAGGGTTCAAGCTTACCCTGGGCTCCAAAGTGACATCTTTGAACGTAACCAGGAATTCTAACCGTGGGAGGGCCACGCTTCGGCATGAAGTGATACCATGGCCTCCCAGAAAACCGGCGTGAAGCAGCACCGTGCTGTAATTCACTGCGTGGATGAGGTTACCGGAGGCCCAATCCGGGGGAAAGGGGGTTTAAAGATTGCAAGCGCACTTGTGACTCAACTGGTATCGTAGGTGTCTATGGGCGGCGGCAATCGTCTACCATCAGGCGATCCGACTGCTCGTCTGTCATCTATCACAAAACAAAACACGCTAAAATGAGGTTTTGTCTTGGTAATCTGGGGTAAATTAGCCTAACATCGGCACCTCCACCCCCAAACTCTTCATAAATCTTCATTAATCGTCGGAGTGCGATTTAATTGAGCTTAATGCCTGATTGTGGAACTAACTAACGATTTAAACCAGCGCTGGCGAATTAGATCGCACCCACGCGAGGGTGCGCGTGCGCAGGACTCTTCCTTAATGGACTGCTAAGTACTATAGGAAGTCATTCTTACTTACTACATTGGCTCAGTGACCCAAGATCCACATCTTGGCCTCCGACGTAGATTTCGCCATTCCGTTTTATTCTCAGCCAGATGACGCCAATTCGGCCTTTTTATTCGTGACCGAGATCCTTTTGCTATACGCGGCCTCCACTCGAGGACCTTTCTGCCCCATCGGCCGTCTGATCTCCTCGAAATGTGCCCTGCCCATTGCCACTTGAGGCATACAATCCTTTGGGCTATGCCTGTGACCTTAGTTCTCCTGCCAAAGGAAGGCCCCCCACAAGGTGGACCGACGATCTGGTAAAGATCTCGGGAATCCCTTGGATGCTGGCGGCATAGGACCGATCTGTATGGAGATCATTGGGGGAGGCCTAAGTCCAGCAGTGGAAGTTTATTGGCTGAAATGATGAGATCCTTCTCGACCTGGTCTATCCAGCGATACCTGGGGCGCCCTGCTGGATGATCTGGTTTTACTCCTAGATTCTCTAGATCTCCTCCCAAAGACCACTCAACAAAACTCTTTTATTACTGTACGATAATATTATCTTAAATGGGTTTTTAAAGTCATTTTGAGTATAACACCACATTTAATAACTTTATTTATATTTTTTGCTTTCCTAAATGGCTTATTAATTAAAATTAGTGTAATATGATCTTTATGATGTTCTCTCTATTTTAAATTCCAAATTATGCACAGGAGTAAATCAAGATTATTTCCAAACTCAAATTAAAAACTGAATGTAAAAGACATTACTATCCATTAAAAGCATGACACATTTCTTAATATATGGCATTTCTAATACATCGAGATGTCCATTAAATTTTTATTAATTGAAGTACATAAGAAAGTATATTGATATATTTTCCGGTCTTCCTAGTAGCATTCCATTACGAATTAGGAAGGGATGCCGCAATTGGTAGTGACCCTGCCTCTTACGCCAAAGGTCGTGGTTCGATCCCCACCCTGGACAAACATTCATGCGATGAGCACTTGTGTTTGTTCAGTGTCTGGGTGTAATATATGTATTTAAGTATATATTAGTGTTCCTCTATTGTCTGATATCTGTAACACAAGTGCTTACGCTACTTAGTACGGAATCAGGTCAAAGTATGAGATGTTGTGAGAATAAGGATAGATTGAAGTAAACTGGAGTCCAATTCTCGTGCTCGTGATATTATGAAAACATGGCGGATGTCACATGAAAGAAATACAAACAAAAAACGATGTTTTAGTGATATATGTCGTATAAATGTCACGAGCCCGAGAATTGGGCTCTTGGTCATTTATACCAGAAAGTGTAATAAATATCGCTAATATCATTCATTACGCGACATTTTCACTATGCAGTAATTACAACATCACATCACACATACAACATGACACACATTGATCTGACTCCGAGATAGGTAGCTCAAGTACCTGTGTTACGGATACCAGAAGGAGTGGGATAGCAAATATATACATTTAATACTTATGTTTTGTAAATATATACTTATAATACCTACATACATAGAAAACACCCATACCTGATACAAAGTAAAAATGTCGCATTGATAAATGTCGTTAAAATCTCAATCAAAGCAGCGCCTGCGCTGTGTATCGCTGACTGAGTGAGGGAACTTGAAGCCCAATTGGGGGAAAGGGGGTTAAAAGGTTGTCAGCGCACTTGTGACTCCATTGGTATTGCCTTGTCATTGGGAGGCGGCAAACAGTATCAGGCGTGATGAGCTATTTTCTCAAATTTTGTACAACACTAAACTGAATTCGATCTCCCCTCCCAAACTACTTGTTCAAACTTGATCTCAAATTGTATCACAGTTACCTAACCAGTACAAATACTCCATTAATCCAGTATAATTAATGATGCGACTCCAAAATTCCGATGCAATAGATATTTCAATCAATAACCTGGTGTTTGTTTTCCGATGTTGTTAATTGCGTGTTGATGGAATCGGAAATCGTATCGGTCGTTGAGTAATCGTAACTTGTAATCGAGTGCACGTGGTAAGGGTTCAATAGCATCGATTATGCTAATTTATAGGGCTGACTCTTTATTTTTTATGCTAGAGGCGGACAAACGAGCAAGCGAGTCACCTGATGGAAAGTAATCAACGCCGCCCATGAAAATCCGCGAAATCAGAGAGATCGCTAATGGCGGCCTTTTTAAAAAAGAGTACGCTCTTCTCTTGAAGGTCCCTAAGTCGTAGCCGTCCGGAAATACTCCTGCAGCCAAACCGTTCCACAGAACTGAGGAACGTGGTATGTGATCTAATTTGACTGTGATCTTAATTATATTCTTTGTACAGTGATGTGGGTAGTATTCTAGTGGCTTCTCAGTAGAAATCATTTCGAACCAGCGGTAGATGATAATATGTGTACCTATTGTGACATTCATAAGTGTTCTGTGTGGACTTAAATTGAATAAAGATTTTTTATCTTTTATCTTTACCTTTTTTAAGTTTATATGCTGTACTTTAAAGATACGACTGCGTGTTTGACTTTTTTGAAAAAAAAAAAATCTCAGTGTCATTCCGTAATCTGGAAGTTAAGGTGACGGGTAGGGCACACTAGCGACGCCAATCAATTTTAATTTTTAGCTACTATACCGGATCCTTTTTAAACAATTCCGGGGTTACAACCTCTCGGCAAACACTTATACTATTTATTTAATACTTATAGTTAACTGTTTGGTCTGCTTTTGCACTCAAATGTTGGATTACCGCCAAAAGTGGCCACTTTTGGTGTAAATCAATTTTACGCGGAAAAAAACGGACCCAAAATATGTGCATGGTTATTTAATAAATAGTACAAATGCTTGCCGAGAGGTTATAACCCCGAAATTGTTTAAAATAGATCCGGTTTAGTAGCTAAAAATTAAAATCGATTGGCGTCGCTAGTGTGCCCTACCCGTTACCTTAACATTCTACACTACACGGGAAGACTTGCGGCAGACGATAGAGTATTTTATTTATTGATTATGAATGAAATATGACATTGACTTGGGTTCGAGTCTTACTGTTACTTCCTTTTAAACCTACTGATCATTTTGAACACTTAAATGTCATGTATCATTCATTAATATCGAATCAACTACTGTACCGTCTGCCGCGAGTCTTTGCGTTACCTACCGTTGTAACTTGGAAAGCATGTTACGCCGTTGGGTTTGCATTTAGTCCCTCTCCGTTCGTGTCAGTATAATATGCCATGACAATATAAGGATAATAGATAGTGCACTTGTGTTTGCGCGCACGCACACCTGTGCTCTATTATACATCCTGCTTTGCTGCACATTGAGAAATGTTTTAGCTGTCAACCCTACTCGTAGTAATGTAAAGAGGACTCTTAATAGTGCAGTGAGCTTACAGATCGCGCTTCCAGATATCGAGTTCATTATTGTACACTTGGTATAATTGAATCGATTTTGTGAATCGGATAGTACGATTATTTAGTCGAGTCGCCGATCGGTGTAGATCGGGAGATAGTGAGATGTTCCGAGTAAAATACAGTTACATAGACATCAGTGAATGAATTTTCTAGATAGTCTTGAAAGATAATGTGTAATCAGCTATACTTTAGTATGGGGAAGTGATTAGCATTTTTTAGATTCGACCTTATTTTTTTTATGTGATGATGATTTGATGACGCATTTTTTATTAAATTAGATTTTTTTATGTGATAGGTGGCAGACGAGCAGACGGATCATCTGATGGTAAGCGATTGCCATCGCCCATGAACACCCGCGACACGAGTCACAAGTGCGCTGCTAACCTTTATTCCCCCCTTTCCACAGATTGGGCTTCCGGTACCCTCACTCACTCAGCGAAACAGCACAGTGCTGCTTCACACCGGTTTTCAGTCTTATATTCCTTGGGGTTTTTTTTTGTTTTAATTAGAATAATGCACTCTGGAAGTTTTATCTTACATTTGGCAATTTTTAATAATATATTATAGTGATCAAGTGTGTGCACAAACACCATTCCCTTCCCCACATATTCTGCTTTAACGTGCTTTCCGAGGCACGGGGGTACATGACCGCCGATTTTCAGACTCCGGGCTGACACTAAGAATTTCTTACCGAAAACTTAGGTATAAATTTTTGGCCCGACCCGGAGATCGAACCCGGGACCTCATGCGCAGCTGTCGCTTTAAAGTGCGACCCACTAATTAGGTTCGATTTCACCCCGTAGTCTGGATGTTAACGGTCTTGTATCCTCGGGCCTTGGAAAGCACGTTAAGCCGTTGGTTCTGCGCCTGATACCTCTTAAGTCGTCCCATCGGAATATGAGGGTAAGATAATAGAGGGTGCACTTGTGATTGCGCACACACCTGTTCACTATAATACACGGCTAAGCATTGAGATTGGCTGAAGCCAAATCGCACATAGAGAGAGAGAGAGAGCAATTTTATTTACAATATGGCGATTTGTCCGCCATATTGTAAATAAAAATTGCTCTCTCTGAGCAGCAGACGGCTCACTTGATAGTAAGTGATTATCGCCGCCCATGTCCTTATAAATTGAAAAAATATATTATAAAAATGACTTATAAACGCTTATTCAAAGTCACGTTTCGCGCTGACTATTATGTAAATAGGCTAAGCATCTCCGATGGTAATGCACTTCGAATGGAGCTAAGTACCTCAGACGCTAAGTACTTCTGTAGTTGCAGTCTTAATACGCCAATAATTTTCAAGTTCATTTGCAGGTGTCTCAACACAGGCGACTAACTGTGAAATAAATCAGTACCTCGAGTATTAACCTATTTGTTCTAATGAGATTCTTGTTTATTATTATGATACAATAACTGGGTTACGGCGAATTCACTTACCTACGTCCAATTCCACTTGAATAAGTGCTGATGTGGGTAGATTACCTTGTTTTTTTCCTTCACGTAATTGTGGGAATACTTACTGGTAAAGATTCTTTACCAGTAAAATAAATAAATAAATATTTCACAACATCACATACCTACATTGATCTGACTTCGAGATAGGTAGCTTAAGCACCTGTGTTACGGATATCAGAATCAACAGCGGAATTACAAATATATACATATCAACATCAGCCCATTTAAGTCCCCACTGCTGGGGCACGGGCTTCCCTCAATCACATGAGGGGTAATTGCCATACTCACCACGCTTGGCAGACGGGTTGGCGAGGGTTTTGATATAAATGCAGAGTTTTCCTTCTCTGGGTGCTGATGATCATGCCAGCAGCTTTACCTTAGTCGCTTTTTACGATACCTCGGTAAGAGTGAGGGTGGCCTATTCTACTCTGCCGGGGACCACACGGCCATACTATACACATATAATACACAGGTAATATATACATATAATACTTTTCTTTTGTAAATACATACTTATAATACATACAAACACCCAGACAAATACAAACAGACATGTTCATACACACAAATGTTTGTACTGTGCGGGGGGATCGAACCCGCAACCCTTGGACCAAAGGCAGCGTTCACTACCACATCCCCACAATTAAATAAAATGTAATTTTTTTTTCGTGTCGCTTTGTCGTACGCGTGCTTTGCCGCGTAATTTAGAATAATTTTCGTTAAAGTTGAGAAATCTCGTGTCGTCTAAGCTTTGAATATTCATATTGTTGTGTGTGGAAATCAAGAAAGGCTGATCCGTTCGGGGAAGTGCGTTCGTTGCGGCTTCATATCGGTAACACGCTGGTCAGGTAACCAAGTCCGGGCATGCACCTCGCACAATTTCAAATTTATGTGCGTATTTCTACCATTAGCTCGGCGGGGAGGGAAAACATCGTTAGGAATCCTGCACGTTTCCGATAGTTTCTGAAACGTGTGAATATGATTCAGTTGGTCTGGTTCCCCTGTTAAAGGGTTGCGAAGGTCAGACGGTAGTCGCTTCATTGTAATATTATATATCATTTATTTGATTGTGTAATGTAACCATGTGTCTAGTCATATAGTCATGTTGTCCCCGGCAGAGTAGAATAGGCCACCCTCACTCTTACCGAGGTGTCGTAAAGGCGACCAAGGTAAAGCTGCTGGCATGATCATCAGCACCCAGAGAGGGAAAACTCTGCATTTATATCAAAACCCTCGCCAACCGGTCTGACAAGCGTGGTGAGTATCGCAATTACCCCTCATGTGATTGAGGGAGGCCCGTGCCCGAGCAGTGGGGACTTAAATGGGCTGACGATGATGATAGTCATATGTAATGCAAATAAAATAAATAATAACCTGACTCCCCAAATTAAGAACCGTGGTCCAACCCTCCCCCTGGCTTTAGATTGGCAGCTTTGGACAAAACTGGGCACGCCAAGATGAGGGGGGAGTTTCTCGCACATAAGGATTATTTCGGAGTCAGATAAATGTATGTGATGTTGCGAAATATATTTTTATTTTATGACGGACAGTAACGTGCCGGGGTGGAGCACATCGCATCATAAAACGTTACGCAGCACACTGTGACGGGCCCGGCCGTAGCGCATTGACGGAGTATGAGCCCAATTTTCGCGATTTTCGATATGAAAAAACATAGCGGATGTCGCATGAAAACCATAAAAAAACGTGGTTTTGCAATATATATCGATTTTAGAGAATTACCACAAGCATGAGAATTGGGCTCCAGAAATTTCGTGAAAAAATCCGAATACTATGTCGGGGTGCAGCCGGGCAGGACGAATCGTATCCTATTTCTAAAATTTCCTGAGCAAAATTCCGACATGCTGCGCCCCGGCTTAGTGTACGATAATGCATATAAAATACATGATACAAGCTATTTGGGCGGATTTTTGCGCTCCGCCAAGGCACGATGCGGCCCGCCCTAAGGTTCTCGTACCTTAATCACACTGACATAAGCTTATACAGGTGATACGTACCCTACTTGTGTGTATATAGTACATAGCACAGTGTGACGGGCCGAGTCGAGCTGGCTCGCAAAGCATTGACGGATTTTGAATACAGCGTACTACCAGGAATTGCGTGAAAAAACCTCATGCCTTAGTAAACTATACCGGTGCGCAGCGGGGTCGCATCGCATTTCTTTTTTTTTATCGTGACACAGATATTTGCTCTCCTCGGCCTGATGGTAAGCAAGAGTCAGCCGTCCCATCACGTACAATGGACCGAAACAGATTCTTAGTGCGGAAAAAAGAGTCCACCTTTCATTTTCATTTCAAGAGAAGAGCCCACGTTGCAATGACAACGGAAGCGATGTCAGGCATCACCTTCGTTGAGACTGCCATAGAGAAGAATCTCGCAAGATTCTTCTTCATGTTTCGTTTGAAGGAATCCATATTGTAGGAAGGAGGAAATATATGCGCCGGCAACGATTTCCATTTCTTGATGGTGTGGCAGAAATAGGAACTGCCAAATTTTTTGGTCCGTGATTTCCATACATCAAACTCTAAAACAATTCAGTCATGATTTTACTAAATCAAGCAAAAGAACGCATTCTATTTAAATTTATAGGGGAAACTTGGCCATTTCACTCTGTTTAGACATTTATAGAGTAATTGTTTCCCATTTTAATGGGTAAGAGTTTATAATTATTTCCACATTCAACTGTTTTAATGATGCTGAAGCTTTCTAGTTGTAAAATCACGTATAGATATAATATACTTTTCAAAGTTTCATCTCATTACAATTCCAATTAATTCTTTAGGTATAGTAAGAAAGTAAATAAAGACAAATGAATCAAGAAATAATAGAACTTTCTATGTACTTTCCTACATACAGGTAGTACAAATGATAAAACGTCCGCCAAACATACAATAACTTTAGGTCCGTGACAACATTATAATCCGAATGTGAGGTTATGGGTATAGAGAGTGCGCTTGTGTTTGCGCACACACTTGAGCACTATAATATATCCTGCGTACGTAGCTGATCGCTGCGATTGACCATCGTAGCCGTAATCGGTTGGAGGATATTATTATTATTTACATAATAATATCCTCTGAGCGATTCGGCTTCGGCCAATCTCAATGCTCAGCCACGTACGGAGTGAACAGGTGTGTGCGCAATCACAAGTTCACCTTCTATTATCTTACCCTCATATTACGATGGGATGGGAGTAAGAGGGATCGGGCGCAGGGCCAACGGTTTAACGCGCTTTCCAAACGGTAAAAGACCATTAACATCCAGACTCCGGGCTCAGACCGAAAATCTCGAGTACCTTATGTATTAGTATTTATAGCTAGTATATATTTGTTTAATATAATGTATGTATGTTTATACCATACACGTATTTATATGTCTTTTTTTTTCTCTTTTACTGACTTGAACTGCCTTACCCCTTTTCTTAATTCGCTATAGGTACTTTTCCTCTACCCTGAGGTTGTCTGGAAGAGATCGCTATTAGCGATAAGACCGCCTAAATTGTTTTGTATAATAACTTAGACTAAGACCTGTAAATGTTGTGCAATAAAGTGTATCTATCTATCTCAGGCACATAGGTACAAAATTTTGACACGACCCGGAAATCGAACCTAAAAAGCAGTCCAGTTTCCGAAACAACCAGATGTATCAGTTCCTCTCGCATTGGCTTTCTAGTCTAGATATCATACAAGTCATTGATAGAGCCATTGAGTTAGCACATTTCATTATACAATCGATTCGATCGCGGAATGACCGGTAATGACGAAGTCCCTAGGTTCTGGTCCAACTGGCTTGGACTTGGAATCTAGATCAGAGGTTCTCAAACATTCATGTCAAGACATCAACTTTTCGAATAACTATCTGACGATGTGAATGTTGTCTTTTTTTGTAAATAGCATACATGGGTCTCGTGTATGCTATTTAAAAATTATAATTAAATGATAAATTATAATTATAATTAAATAATAATTATTAAATAATTATTATTAAATAATTATACGTGCCGTGTGGTCCTGGCAGAGTAGAAAAGGCCACCCTCACTCTTACCGAGGTGTCGTAAAAGGCAACTAAGGTAAGGCTCCTGGCATGATCATCAGCACCCAGAGAAGGAAAACTCTGCATTTATATCAAAACCCTCGCCAACCAGTCTGGCAAGCGTGGTGAGTATGGCAATTATTACCCCTCATGTGATTGAGGAAGGCCCGTGCCCCAGCAGTGGGGACTTTAATGGGCTGACGATGATGAAATAATATATAAGTATTAAATGTGTCTATTTGTAATTCCACTGTTCTTATATACATGTGCTTGAGCTACCTATCTCGGAATCAGATCAATGTATGTGATCATCATCATATCAGCCCACATCCACCCACTGCTGAGTATAGGCCTCTTCTTTATCACGCCATTCCCTTCGATCCCTTGCCAGCCTTATCAATTGTTTCCCCATCGTGCAGGTGGTCTACCGACAGGACGTCATGATGTATGTGATGTTGTGAAATATTTATTTATAAGTGATTTTACTAACAGGTACAATTTCAAAAAATATCTACCACTTTTATAATCTAACAGTTTTTCCAAATAACGCACACACAGGTATATATGCATGTACATGGCATGATGATAAATGCCTGTAAATGACAGCTGTCAAACATATAAAACGTTTGCTATTTGACATCCCGTTACGTCATAGCCTTGTAAGCAACGCCATATTTCTGTGCGCGCATTTTCGTGCGCTATTATAACATTGCATTATTCTTTCTTATAAAAAAAGTAATTGTTATATACGAACTCCACCGAAACTATGTAATATTAGATGCTTAAATTATTTTTTTGTAAATCTGTTATACCTACAGCCTATTATCACATTACTGGCTATCAGTGATATAAAGTGACAAAATGGCGAGAAGATGAGTTGGTAGGAGAAAGAAATCATGGTTGCGTTACATCAGAGATTGGACGGGGAACGCCAATGCCTCAGAGCTTTTCCATCTAACAAGAGATCGAGTGAGATATGTAGAGCTGACTGCTAACATTCACTAGTTCGAGAGGCACCAAAGAAGAAATGACGGATTCGGCGGGTAGGGCTAAAACAAGCCGCATGGGGTGATGCAATTCAAAGGTTTTAAATTAGTGTCTAGTGGTTTTTAGTGTTCAAATTTGGTGTTTATTTGTGCAGTGAAGTGCCGCAAAGTGATCCTTATAATAAGAATCGTTGGATTGTACCGTTTTTAATACTGCTATTGTGTGTCGGGTGAGTTGTCTCGTGACAATTTGCTTGGACCAAATAGAGTCTTAAAACCTGCGATTGCTTTTAGAGTGATATCCGCTAAATCCGTAGGTCGATAAAACGTAAAACACCGGCGTTTTATTGAGTGACTGACTTCGACTGTTGACTACCTACTTACTTATTCTCAATAAGTTACTTGACATTGGCGAATTATTTTCGGGTAGAGCCATAATAAAAAAAAGAATAAAAAAAAAGAAGAAATGACATGTTTTATTATAATTTATCCACTCGACCTTTTTGGAACCAAAGACCTTGATGCTCGATACAAATTGACAGAGTTGTGCTCTAACGGTGTTATTTACATAATAAGTAAATAGCGGATAACTTAGTTGATTTGTTAAGGGGTTTGTAATTAACAAGACGTTGATACATGTTGAAGCCCAAGGCCTGCCGTGCGAGTGAGGCGTAAACTGTGAAATTAAGGGTTTACTTTTTTAGTCTACCTACAGTCGTAGAATTAAGTACTATTAATTAAATAAATAAATATTTCACAGCATTACATACATTGTAATGCTGTGAAATTATATTATGGTCATTTATACCTATCTATAAGAAATATTTTTATTGAATTTTTGTTATAAATTATCTATGTATATATTATTATTGGGTATGTATGTATTGTTTATTATTATTTATGTAATGTAATAATATTAATATATAAAATAATGTATAATTCTGCCATTCTCAATTTCATTTGTTAAACTACTGTGTACTGCCTTCCCTTATTATTACGATATTTCTTTCCTCTACCCAAAGGTTGTCTGGAAGAAATCGCTACAAGTGATAAGACCGCCTTATTGTACTGTCTGTTGCTGTTGTATCATGCTTGTATTTTATTTTTGTGCAATAAAGAATATCTATCTATCTATTGATCTGACTCCGAGATAGGTAGCTCAAGCACCTGTGTTACTTATAGCATAATGAACAGTGGGATTACAAATATATACATATAATATTTTTCTTTTGTAAATGCATACTTATAATACATAGATTACACTTTGTTGTTTTTATAGACAGACCAAAACAAACTTATGTTCATGCACACAAATGTTTGTACTGTGCGTTGTTATTAAATACTGAGGCACTTTAAACTACGCCAAAATGGCGGCTGTATTTGCTCATAGGTAGGACTAGGACATAAATGCTTTGTTTTTGTGCAAGTCGGCGAAGTATAGTCACGCCCACAATAATGTTTTTTGCCTCAGTTTAGACAATGCGTTTGAATGAAAACCATCCAGCTAGGCTTTATTAAGGTGACGGGTAGGGCACACTAGCGACGCCAATCGATTTTAATTTTTAGCTACTAAACCCGACCTATTTTAAACAATGTCGGGTACAGCTTCTTGGCAAAGACTTATACTATTTATTAAATAACCATGCACAAATGTTGGGTCCGTTATTGTACGCGAAAAATTTATTACCGCCAAAAGCGGCCACTTTTAGCGTGAATCAATTTTTCGCGTCACCTTAATCTAAGCCTACTATTATACTGGTCATGAAGCAGCACTTGTGCTGTTTCGCTGGGTGAGTGAGGTTACCGGAGGTCCAATCCGGGAAAGGAAATATTTGTCAGCGTCTTGTGACTCCAGTGGTGTTATGGGTGAGCATGGGCGGCGTTAATCGCTTTCTATTTGATGATCCGTTTTATCGTTCGCCTCCGAAATAAAAAAAGACACCGACAAGTAATATCACTCTTATCATTTTTTTTATGAGGCGACAAACGTACTTACGTGATGGTAAGTTATCAACGCCTCCCATGAACATCTACATAATCAGTAAGATCGCTAATGCGTTGCCAGCCTTTGAAAAAACAGTATACCCTTCTCTTGATCCCTAAGTTGTAGCCGTCGGGAAACACTCGAGCAGCCAAACTGTTCCACAGAACTGAGGTAAATTAAGTAAGGTTGTAAATTAGGTTTTCAATTTTAGAAGTGGGTTGCCATTAAGAGTTAGCAATATGCTTCAGCTATTTAAACGATTTCTAACTTTGTTGTTTTTATTGCCAGCAAGTACCTACCTAAGTATTCAAGTCAGGAAAAGTAGGATAGTTTAAGTGTTTAGAATAAACAACAACTGCAGCGATGGTAAAATCTCGGATAGTTTCTCAAAGTGTGGATATCCACAATTATTAATAGGCGGCAGACGAGCAGACGGATCACCTCATGGTAAGCAATTTCCGCCGTCCATAGACACCCGAGACACCAGTGGAGTCACAAGTGCGCTGCCAAACTTTAAGCCCCCCTTTTCCCCGGATTGGGCCTCCGGTACCCTCACTCGCGCAGCGAAACACAGCACAGTGCTGCTTCACGCCGGCAATGATTCTGAACCGCTGATCTGGTTATCTCCTGTCTAAAGGTTGCGAAGGTTGTATTATCTCCATCTTACCGTGTAATTCCAGATTGCTAAAATCTGTCGCTTTGGAGCCCAAGGTATTACTTAAAGCTGTCGCTTTGGAGCCCAAGGTATTACTAAAAGCTGTCGCTTTGGAGCCCAAGGTATTACTAAAAGCTTTCGCTTTGGAGCCCAAGGTATTACTAAAAGCTGTCGCTTTGGAGCCCAAGGTATTACTAAACGCTGTCGCTTTGGAGCCCAAGGTATTACTAAAAGCTGTCGCTTTGGAGCCCAAGGTATTAATAAAAGCTGTCGCTTTGGAGCCCAAGGTATTAATAAAAGCTGTCGCTTTGGAGCCCAAGGTATTAATAAAAGCTGTCGCTTTGGAGCCCAAGGTATTACTAAAAGCTGTCGCTTTGGAGCCTAAGGTATTACTAAAAGCTGTCGCTTTGGTGCCTAAAGTTCGCTTCGACCATGATTCAGGATTTGGAGAGTCTGGTAATTAAAATGAAGTGAATGAAGATTAGACCTCCGCAACCCTTTGACAGGGCAACCAGACCAACTCAATCATGGTTACACGCTTCAGGAACTATCCAAATCGTGAAGGTTTCCTCACGATTTTTTCGATCACCTCTGAGCAATTCTAAACAAAAAGATATACCTAAATAATTGTTTATCTGCATTCCAAAACTATAGCAATATCTGAAACAGAAGTGTACAAGTACACAGTGGAAGATATCGGATCTCCACAATCCCTTACCAGTTATAACGGTGCGCCGACAAACACGGCCCAAGCGCAGCTTTCTGCTCGCTTGATTAAAACCCAACATTATCTTAGTTATAAACACTCAATTAACGTTAAAATACGAACTGCGAGACTGTTGGAGTATCAGGATAATGTTGCAGAGGGGACAATCTTTAGAAATTCGCATGTATTTAAAAAATTACAGCTAAGGTTTTAGGGTCCTTTGGAGGTCACAGACTACACCGGCTGCCTACTTCGCATATTAAACAGAGGGCTTACAACGGAATGGTCTCGTAGCGAACAATAATATGCCAGTCGTATCCGAACAAAATAGAAACACAGTGCGTGTGGATGGGGATAAAGATAAATTTATGGTGATCGTGGGAGAGCCACGCTTCGGCATGAATGGTCCGGCTCGACCGGAGTGATACCACGGCCTTACAAAAAACCGGCGTGAAGCAGCACAGTGTGGTGTTTCGCTGCGTGAGTGAGGGTATCGGAGGCCCAATCTGGGGGAAAGGGGGATTAAAGGTTGGCAGCGCACTTGTGACTCCACTGGTGTCGCGGGTATCTATGGACGGCGGCAATCGATTACCATCAGGGGATTCGTCTGCTCGTCTGCCACCTATCACATAAAAAATAGGTATATATAAACGTTCAATGAAAAAATTAGCTAAAACGGTGTTATAGAACCATTTTGACGTTTGAATGAAAACTGCTTTATAACACCGTTTTAAAACACAAAGGTTTAAAGAACGTTTATGAATTATTATTAGGTTAAGTACACTGATCTTTATTGTCATTATCTTCGAATGATTTCAATAAGTATAAATAGTGTTTGATTCCACTGAACCGTCTGTTCTTATTTATTGTTCTATGACAAAATTTATATCCCAATGCAAATTATGCCAGCATTAGCATAATATTTTGTATGAAACGCGTTAATTAGGAAAATATTTGATTTGATTCGCGCGAGTCTCACTAGTGGTGGGATTTGACTCGAATATAGATCGAGATACATCGGATAAAATAATAGATACTACCTCATTTATAAACATTTTCCCGTGACCTTTCTTATTACCTGATCGAGCTCCTATGCGACAACATTAGAAAAAGTCAAAGACCGCCGAGAGGTCCTTTTAGGAGGATATCTTTTTAACAATATCGAAATTCGATCCTCTCGGAAAGAATATCTGAATAAATAAGCACAACGAAGTGACCTATTTCATTCCTCTTTGAGTGAATTCACACGGATATTATTGTATGTGTTATGTTATGGTTAAAATGCAAAAGGATTGTTTTACAAGCTATATATATCATATAAATATGATTTTTAGTAATAGTTTCTGTATAAATAGGTACTTCATCATCATCAGCCCATTTAAATCCCCACTGCTGGGGCACGGGCCTCCCTTAATCACATGAGGGGTAATTGCCATACTCACCACGCTTGGCAGACGGGTTGGCGAGGGTTTTGATATAAATGCAGAGGTGATCCGTCTTGTCTGCAAAATAGGTACTTATATAGTAGTTATTCTTAATGGGTTGCTTGTCTATTGCATTATGTCTCAGCCTGTAATAATAGATTAAGTTCAGTAAATAAATAAATAAATAAAAACATATACTATTTATTTAATACTTATAATTAACTTTAAGATCTGTTTTTGCAATCGAAATTTGGATTAACGCCTATCAGACCTAAAAGTGAATTATAAGTATTGAATAAATAGTAATGAGTTCTTTTCGAGATGCTCGAACTTCGAAAATTGTTAAAAAGACCAGTTTAGATGATAACAATTTAAATCAAATGGCGTCGCCTATTGTGCCCTACCCGTCACCTTAACATCAAGTAAGGTTTCAAGTTTTGTTAAACAGCTGTTTTAAAATCAGGTGAATTGGCCCTTAAAAATAACTATGAGTGAATTGTAATGGCGCATCTCTAGACCTACTGATGATATTCATAAGACACTGTTTGGAATGCCATTCCATAAGTTATGGTGTAGGTATTCATCGAGTGTTTGGGCTATAAAACAAATTAATTAAGAATCATGTTTTAGGCCACTTTTTGCTTAATTAGTAATATAAATACCATAGAATATGATATTTTCATTCATGTTTATTAGGATTTATTGTAATTTTATTTCAGAATGCTAGGTTCATTTGTAAACATGATTTGACTCGTAATATCACTTTCTTGATTCAAATTAAATATATAATCCATGGCTAAATTGACTTCGGCTTCTACTCTTTAAATGACTTAACTCTATTACGAACTTAAGTACATATATATGTATATTTAAAAAATCGTATGATTCACCTATGATCCAGTTGACCTTTTTTATTTAATAAGTGGTAGATAAGCGCACGGATCACCTTATGCCTTCGACAATGGACACCAGCAACACCAGTGGAGTTACAAGTTTTTAACTCCCCTTCCCTCACATCTCCGGTACCCTCACTCACTCGTCGAAACACAGCGTAGTAGCTGATTCACTGTGTTAAGCTTTTTACTGATCGGGTCACGCAAACAGGGAAGTGCAGTCGAATCGGGTGCAATCAGACGCATCCGATGAGCTTGCACCAGTTCGAGTTGCGCGGGCGCATGCGAGTCGCTCGTTAGCTGTGCGGCCAGGAAATGAGCGGGAGCGGCTAATCGTTCCCATCAATACTAGGGCTGCTCTAACTGTTCGGACTCAGAGACGTCAAATAAGCTAAATGTACAATGACTGACCGGATGGCGCAATGAACAACATTTCATATTTTTTACATGTCCATTTTATTTTTTTATATGAAAATAGACATAAAATGAACAGACCCATATTTTTTCTTATTTCAAAATTTGTCCATTTTCATGCATAAAATAATTATTGAAATTCTTTTTATTCTAAATAGACGTAAGCGCCAAATGACGTCATCGGACGGCTGAATACAGCGATATTCCTTTGCTTATCATTGTTTTAATAAAAAAAGATACTAGTGTCAACATTGTCAACATCATTCATACATTCAACGTTGACAAGTTGTCTTTTTTTGACAGTTACATGTCATGGGTTTGGCATTTCGTAAATTTAAAACTATAATGTGCTAAGCAAAGAAATATTTTACATTCTGCCGTCCGATGACGTCATCTTACGTTTTTTAGTTTTTAATTTTTTTCTCAGTAAATAAGCAATATAAAAAATGAATAAATATATATTCGAGCAGCGGAAAAGTAAACAAAGAATTGGTATTTTTTGTTTCAGAGCTTAGCAATTTTGAAATGTTGTCCATTGGTAATGACCCTGCCTCTTGCGCCAACGGTCGTGGGTTCGGCCGTGGGGCCGAAGCCAACACGTTTTACTATAATGTGATGTGACACCAGCCGGCGACTATCGCTGTATACACTACAGAAGTGTAGCCAAGGACAGTCACAGTTATTATTATTATTATTAATGCGTGTTGAAAGTGTCATTTTTTTAAAATAACCATTAAAGTTAAGTTGACGTCTCTGAGTGCGGCAGTCAGATACTTACACCGCTGGCTCAACGACCCGAACAGAGACTTAGCCTCCGAAACAAGAGATCGCCACTCACACACCTGGAGCTCGAGTAGATCAGTCTCTAAGTTACTCGTAAATAATATGAATGTCCTCCTAACAATTATTAAGGCTATGGCGGCCAATCTAAAAAACCAGAAAATTCCCTCATCATCAGAAGAGGGATCAGGCGCGGAATCAACAGCTTAACATGCTTTCCAAAGCACAGGGCACAAGACTGCCAACATCTAAACTTTGGGCTGACAGTAATAATTTATTATCGACACATATTAAGTTCCGACCTCGGGTATTGAATTCCGGACCTCTTGCGCAGCCGTCGCTTTAAAGGGAACTCACTAGCTACTGTGCCACCGACAGTCTATACTAAGATACATATATAGTCAAATATGTACATAAGCGCCATGAAACAGCCATTGTAATTTGCCGAGTGAGTGAGAGCACCGGAGGCCCAATCCGAAGGGAAGTTGTAGGGTTAAAAGCGCATTTCAGACTATACGGTATCTATTACTGGCGGCAGTCGCTTACCATTAGGTGATCCGCCTGCTTGCCTGCCACCAATCACATGAAAAACAATTCTAGGAAATTGATCACCTCTAAGGGTTAAATGCTAGCCCTATTCTAATTTACAAGTGTGAATACATTTAGGACACTTGAAGGAAATCAAATAGCACCTTTACAAACGGGCCGAACCATCTGTGGGCGTGTACTATAGATAAATGAATTAGAATTGAGGATATTAACTCCATTAGTGGCTACTTAGCACGTGATGTTCATTCAGGAAGTAGATGCCTCTGATGAACCGGTGCCTAAGCGTCTGGCTTTCATTCAAGTGATAATTACTTGGTTAAATGTGTGCTAATTTATCAATAAAGTTGTGAATGGGCGGTTGTAAAATGAAAATAGGTTAGTAATGTACGGGCTTGTGATTGTATTAGAGTAATTCGTTATCATTTCCTTTACAAATATTACAGTAGGTAAAGTTTCGTATCTCTATATCTACAGGGTGTATCTGTGGACATTTAAATCCCTTTAACCACGTGTTCTACCAGTCATTCTGAGCAACATTTGTTCTACGACTTTTCGAAACTCGTCGAAAATTTTTTCGACTCCCTGTCTTTGCTTTGCTTATTTTGGATAACATGGGGGTAGGGGAGTCTAGACGATGATTACGTCATCGATAATTATTTTCTTTTTAACACAAATGGCAACACTTACATTCTGTTTGCTTGAAAGCGAAACGTATTTTCGGGGAATTACCTACAAATAAATGTATAAAGTTAGTAGGGTTGCCGAGCTGTGACAAAAAAAGATCGAAAAATGTTTACGTAAGCATCGGGGGAGGGGGTAAGAGCTTTGCTTTGCTTAATTTTGCTGACAAGAGGGGTAGTGGGGTAAATAACTGTTAATCTGCTTATGTAATACTTGAACGTCCCCATACAAAATTACCAATTCACGTGACCGACTTTGTATGAGAAGTTGAAATTTTTTTATGCGACTTTCCAAAAGTCAGAACAAATGTTGTTCATAATGGTTGATAGAACACGTGGTTAAAGGGATGTAAATGTTCATAGATACACCCTATATATTTATTATAGAAAATTATGTTAGTTACACTGTTTATAACTCAACTAACTGCGCGTCGGTGGGGAATCGGTTAGTGGGTCGCACTTTAAAGCGACGGCTACGCAAGAGGTACCGGGTTCAATCCGGTATAGTAGTAATCCGGTACGGGCTGAAAAAGACTTCAATGTCATACACGTACTTTTCTCGTCCCGTGTTTGTCTTAAAATTTAACGATTTAAAATTTAACAGTGAGTCCTGTTGGACTAAACGACAGCGTATTCTGAGTTATCATTATTTTATATTTTTTTTACTGTTACTTTTATCGTAGAAAGCCAATGTGACTTGAGATTTGATCGCTTTTTTCATGGCCTCAATTACAGGTGATCTTGGAGGGCAGAAAATTAATACCGTGTTCTTTTAACGGGTGCCTGGTTCGACCGAAACTGTCCAAATTACCCCTTATACCATACCCATTTTAGGGTTCCATACTTCAAATGAAAAAAAAATCTCTTTAGGTGACGGGTAGGGCACACTAGCGACGCCAATCGATTTAATTTTTAGCTACTAAACCGGATCTATTTTAAACAATTTCGGGGTTACTACCTCTCGGCAAACACTTATACTATTTATTAAACAACCATGCACAAATGTTGGGTCAGTTTTTGTACGCGAAAAATTGATTCACGCCAAAAGATACAGATAAAGACTTTTTATTTGTAAAAAACATGACTAAATTCGGTACAGAAGTTGGAAAAATATTTAACTTAGATCCACGTTTCGTCCTTCAGGCAAACAATATAAAGGTGATTTTGTCATTTTAATCAATCATGTAATGAAAAATAATTTTACCAAAATATTATGTCAAGTGAACGATACTTAAATTTTTACATGTTAACAGATAAAAACAATTGATTAGTAATTCATTATGTCATATAATCAAATATAATATGTAATGTAATGTATGCCTATGTTATAACCTTTACTTATGACCGCGGCCGACATGACACGACTCAAAATTTGAATCTGAAGCACCTTGAAGCCACGTTTTCCCAACACTAAATGGAACCCTCAGTCCATACAGATTTTGCACTTGGCCATTTTTTTGAAGTAATTTCTGATAAATGACCAGCGTTTTCGCCATGTAAGGGATATGAATGGTGTTAATGTGCGTGGATTACATTTGTAGCTGTGGATATAATTGCTCAATAAACAGTGACATCTGTAGCCAATGCAGGGTGTAATTGTAGTGAAATTATTATAAAGATGGCGATATAAATGTCAGTTACGAACTGGGCCGTATTCGGACTTTCAAGGGGAGTTTCGGGGCCCTGGATATTTTCGGTTTCACCTCAAAAGAAGGGTGAGGGGTCTAAAGATGTTATAAAACTAAAAATGTTGAAATTGAATCTAAAAATGTTATAAAACTGAATTAATTGGAGCCCTTGCCTGCCTTTTGCTTGCAATACTTCCATTGAAGTAAATGGTAGATAATATAAAGTAATTAATTATTAAAAATGTTTTCGACTGTGTGTCTGGTTTCATTTCAATAGACTGAGATTAAATAAAGTTCTTGGGGGTATCAGAATTTTAATGAATCATTACTTATTAAAAACTTACCATTTTTTTCACACCTTTTTACTCTTTGGAAATACTTACCTGAAACAAAAAAATATAAAATTAATTTACAAAATAAAAAAATATAATTAAAATATAACTGTGCTGTGTTTTGCTGCGTGAGTAAGAGGGGTTTAAAGGTTGGCAGCGCATTTGTGACTCCACTGGTGTCGCTGGTGTCCATGAGCGGCGGCATTCGCTTACCATCAGGTGGTCCGTCTGCTCAGTCTGCCACATATGACATAAAAAACTAAACAATTTTGAAGTCTATTCAATTTTATTATTTTTATAAGTCAATTTTACATTGTAATTGCGCAACATTTAAGCATTTAATTAAAGTCTGCGTCAAGTATTTTAATTGTAATTACAAGTAATTATTGCTCTGAGGCGTCAGTATTAATTATTGTAATAGATACCTTACGTTCCTCGTTGGATAAAAACTAGCTCTCCTTATCAGGATTGCAATGCTTCAATTACACAGGTTGTTACATAATGTAATGAGTCTTTTATAGGATTCCGTACCTCAAAAGGAAAAAACGGAACCCTTATAGGATCACTTTGTTGTCTGTCTGTCTGTTAAGACCCTTTATCTCAAGAACGCGTGTGACGTATCAAGCTGAAATTCACATGAAATACTCAGGTCTATTGTCCCTTTCAGCTGTGAAAATATCAAACTTCTAAGCCTAGTCAATCAAAAGATACAGCCGATTATGTCGATATTTTCAACAAATTTTCGACACTCGCAAAGGAATCAAAACCTACAGGGTACTTCCCGTAAACTCAGAATCTTGAAAATTTGGCATGAAGCATTGTCATATAATGCAAATATAAGAAAAATTGCGAAAATCTAATTTGTTTAGTTATATAAAATAATAAAAATATTTTAATAAAATTAAAGTGTACGGCGAAACCCTCGATGCGCGAGTCAGACTCCCACTTGGCCGGTTTTTTTTTTCGTGATAGTTCTACTACCTATCGAGATGAGACGAATGGCTGTGTGAAAGAGGGCACCGGAAGCCCAATGGGGGGAAAGGGGGATTTCAAGGTTAGCTGAGCACTTGTAGCGGCGGCAATCGCTCACCATCAGATTCGTCTGCTCGTCTCGTAAGCAAAAAAAATCAGCTGTTCCATGCAAAATTTAATTTCCATGAATAATATATGGAACAGCTGATTTTTTTCCCTTATTTTATTGATGGACTTGATTCACGATACCCTATCATGAGGTTTTCGGGATGTAAACCATAAAAATATAAGGTGTATTTTTATCATAAAGTTAGGGTAGGGAAGACATCGAGAGGAAACCTAATTTTCGTCCACCTAATTTCTAATAGGACGTATCTCATTTTTTTACATTGGACTTCTGGAGCCCAATTCTCAGTATTTTCGATATTAAAAACATGGCGGATGTCACATGAAATCCATACAAAAAAACTATATTTTAGTGATACTTATTCGTATGTCACAAATCCGAGAATTGGGCTCCAGGAGACCAATGTTAAAAAATGAGATACGTCCTATTAGAATTAGGTCGACGATTTGGGAAATTATTCTGAACGTGTTACCGTGATCTAGCTGGTTGGGTTCCCCTGTCCAAGGGTGGCGAAAGTCAAAAGATAGTTGCTTCATTGTGATTACCGGACTCACCAAATAAATAAAATAAAAATCAATTTATTGCTCAAAATAACAGTTAATAGTTTTTAAAATATTTGTATTTCCAATAAAGATAAGATAAAGATAAAGATAAAAAAATATTTATTCAATTTAGGTCCACACAGAACACTTATGGATGTCAAAATAGGTACATAATATCTACCGCTGGTTCGGAATGTCGATTTCTACTGAGAAGACACCAGCAAGAAACTCAGTAGTTACTCTTTTCAAATATTGATGATGTTACAGAGTTTCAATTGAGAAGAGAAAAAAAATACAATTATGAAAGTTAATAGACTACTACAACTCAAAATGTTAATCAATTAGCATGACCAAGAATCCTTATCATTTAAATAGTCTTGTACACTATAGTAACCTTTCTTCATTAGGCAGGTTTTAATATGAGGCTTAAACTTATCCAATGAATAATTAATCAAATAGTGAATCAAGACAAACCAAACACAGAAAACATACAAATCAACAAATGGGTTGAGCAAAGGGTCATGACTCAGCTTATGCTGTCGCAGGGCAGAGTCCTGCGAAGCGCTGGTTTTCAAATCCTGAATTGTGGTCCAAGCGTACCCCGAGTTCCAAAGAGACCGCTTTGGACGTAACTGGGAATGACACGTTAGGATGACGATGATTATTTGACGAGTCTGGTAATTACAATGAAGTCATTGCCGTCTGGTCTTCGCAACCCTTAATCAGGAGAACAAATGGATCATGATTACACAGTTTCAACAATTGAGATATTATCCGAAGCATGCAGGTTTCCTCACGATGATGTTTTGCCTCACCCCCGAGCGAATGAAAGAAATACGCATTTCAAATAGGGGCCTGCTCGGGTTCGAACCCACGACCTTTTTTATGTGATAGAGGCTAGACGAGCAGACGGATCGCCTGATGATAAGTGCAATACCAGTGAAGTCACGAGTGCGCTCTGCCAACCTTTAAGCCCCCCTTTCCCCGGACTGGACCTCCGGTACCCTCACTCACGCAGCGAAAAACAGCACAGTCCTGTTTTACGCCGGTTTTCTGTGAGGCCGTGGTATCACTTCGGTCGAGCCGGCCCATTCATGCCGAAGCGTGGCTCTCCCACGGCGGCAAAACCTGATTAGGTACCGGATTTTTTCGGTTACATTTTAAAAAATGCTCAAAGAACTTACATGGCGCCAATGAAGTTATAATTCACCCTGTGGAAAACAAGGTTTTTACCTTGTTAGGTGTATATTATTAATTGTCATACATATAATATTATTATTCAAATAATATAACGATTACGATGCGTCTGAGGGCGGCATTCTTGACAAATCAGTTATGAGCCTTTAGCGATGAACTTCATGCCACAGTATTCAGATTGTCCGTAGCAAAACTTATACTCAAAAAGGTCTGTGCTGAACAGCGCGGTGTTTCCAAATCCGCAGCAAACAAACAGACTAACAGCGGATGCTGCTTTATGGGCTAATATTAGATTATCCTCACAGGATGGGCCTGAGGGTATGAGGATGAGGATTAGAATTAATTTCTATTATAAATGATTGGTGATGGTGGGTGGCTGGTTTTCCTTCCTCAATCCTTGCGTCGTTTGTCCTCAGCGCCGGGGTCGTGCTCTCGATTAGCAATTTTTCCCGAACTATCTTCCGCCAGCTCACTCTATCCCCGGCTGCGTGGATCGCATTACAGACTGTGGTGTTTAAAGTTGAGCTGAGTTGATCGGACCAGCGCATGGGGCTTTTGCCTGAGTGGAGGAAGGCTTAGGCCTTCCTCCACTCACCTTTCGGTTTTACTTCAGTAAATGGAAATTATATTTTTATAAATTAATTAAATAAAAAGTTTATATCATAACCAGAAGTGCATGCTTCGTAATAATTTGCCTTCATCGTCATCGTCAGCCCATTTAAGTCCCCACTGCTGGGGCACGGGCCTCCCTCAATCACATGAGGGGTAATTGCCATACTCAACACGCTTGGTAGACGGTTTGGCGAGGGTTTAGATATAAATGCAGAGTTTTCCTTCTCTGGGTGCTGATGATCATGCCAGCAGCTTTACCTTAGTCGCCTTTTACGACACCTCGGTAAGAGTGAGGGTGGCCTATTCTACTCTGCCGGGGACCACACGGCACGTAGTTTTGAATGCCTCGATCTCCGAACGCACGCGCCAAAATGTTTCATATCAACCTACTGGAAATATTTGCGCTGTGGTAGAGCAAAATCACAAATTACTGTTTTATCATTCCATACTTCCTGCAACTTATTTAATAGACATTTGATTAACAAAGGATTATTATGAGTGTTATGACCATTATGAATATTGACCATTAATCATATAAAGTGACTATGTAAGCGTTAAGTTAATGCCATTCAGTACATAATGTAAATTGTAAATAATAATCCATGAATATACAGGCTGTATTCAGATAAAAAGTTACATTTAATAATAAATAAATCAAAACAACGGTTCTAAAGCGTAACGTCCATAGGATGTAACGATTTTGCCCAAAAGATGCCTGTTCTCTCTTGCCTTAAAGATGTCTTTTTATAATGGTCAGGTAAAACAGACCACGGCAAGGAATTCCTTAACTTAAGGAGTTGCCACACTGGTAGATTGCGAGTGTTTCTAAAGCGGAGCGACAACACAGCGATCACGTCGCGGCTGCGCAGTGTTCGCGCTGCGGATGCGCAACGGATTCGCTGGTGCGTTTCTGCATAGCGTAACCGCCAAAAAATCTCCACGGCGAATCCGTTGCGCATCTGTGGCGTGAACGCTGCGCAGCCGTCGTTGCTCCGCTTTCGCGGTCGCTCGCAATCCCCAAGTGTGTCGACTCCTTTAGATGAATTATGAATGTAAAATCCAATCGCTTCGTGCGGAACTCAGGCAGCAAGGTGTAAAGGTGTCCAGCATTATGAACTGGAGGATGGAAATCTAGATTTCTAATTATTGGAGAGCTAGAATAGTCCCAAGTCATGGTGTTTGTTTGATATTAATTCACGGCGCCGGCGCGATCTCAATGAATTGCAAATGCCAGTTTATCGGTCAGACTTAACTTAGGGTTGCTACGAGTTTTACGTCACTTGCTTAAATTCATACCATTTTATTGTAAATAAATAAATATTTCACAACATCACATACATTGATCCGAGATAGGTAGCTCAAGCACCTGTGTTACGGATATCAGAACCAACAGCGGAATTACAAATATATGTATACATAATACTGTGTTTCTGTGGATATTCACATCTTTTTTACCACGTGTTCTTCATTTCATTCTGAACAACATTTGTTCTACGACTTTTTGAAATTAGTCGAAAATTTTTTCGACTCCTCATACAAAATGACCAAGTCACGTGACCGACTTTGTATGAGAAGTTGAAATTTTTTTATGAGAATTTCCAAAATTCGTAGAACAATTTTTTTTTAAATCTGAACAACATTAAATGTTGTTTAGATTGGTTAAAGGGATGTAAAAGTTCACAGATACACCCTGTATATACTTATAATACATAGAAAACACCCAGACCAGTACAAATAAACATGTTCATGCACACTAATGTTTGTGCTCTGCGGGGATTGAACTGGTGCAATGACATCAGAGGCAGCGTTCACTACCACTGATCCAAACGACGTCAAATATTAATCGCGAACTAAATTTAGTACCGTAATAAAGCTCCTGTCATCCCGTTCCGACACGCAATGTTAAAAGGAGCTGGTACGAATTTTGTTCTAAGACCATACTCAGTTCGCGATTTGTAATAAGGGGATATACTCATGGGTCGATTTATAAGCACCATAAATATTTATTGCATTGACATACGGCAGTGTTCTTTTTTATATCACCCTATCTAATCTTAATCCAAGAATATATTTCATCATCATCATCATCATTTCAGTCAATAGACGTCCACTGCTGGACATAGACCTCCCCCAATGTTCTCCACACAGATCGGTCCTGTGCCGCCCGCATCCAACGGATTCCCGCGACCTTCACCAGATCATCGGCCCACCTTGTGGGGGGCGGCACGGATGCGACTTCCTGTACGCGGCCCCCACTCGAGGACCTTTCCGCCCCAACGGCCGTCTGTTCTCGCTATGTGCCCTGCCCATATAAGAATATAGTTAATAACCAATTTATAAAATCTAGTTATCTATCAATATCTGCAACTTAAGTAGGTTAACTTAAGTACTTTCCGTACTTTCACAACATCACATACATTGATCTGACTCCGAGATAGGTAGATATAAGCGTTATACTACCACTGTTCCAGACGGGTCGTCAACTTACCTTAACTTACCGAATTCTTAACTATAATGTATCAATACGGGGATTAACACGATATTTATTATGTGAAACAACATTGTGTACTCACATATTTGGCTCGACGTTTCGGCTACGTTACAGCAGCCGTGGTCACGAGCGGATGGTCAGTCCGCTATTGATACATTATAGTTATAATGCAACGCGAAAATCTAAAAAACTATTTACCGAATTCTTATCGAATTCAGACCGTAACTTTGGAAGTTACGGCCAGAATTCGATTTGGGGAGGGGTTGTCAGGGGGGTCAGTGTCAACATGGCGTATGTGCTGTACTAGAATAACAAATTTGTTGAAAATAAAAAATGCGTTAATAATAACAAATTCGTTGAAAATGCAAAAATGGTTAAAAATAACAAAATTCGTTGAAAATGAAGAAATGGTTGAAAAATAACAAATACGTTGCAAATAACGAATGTGTTAAAAATGAGAAATCTGTTAAAAATAACGAATATAACCATTGTGTTAATATAACAACATTGCACAATAAAGTATGGTGTACACAGGTGCTGATTGCACACTAAGTATTGTTATCTAGTATACATCACTTATAGTGTTACATGTGTGTAATTGTTTGCTGTATTAAATAAATTAAAAAAAAACAACATTGTTAAAAATAACAACAATGTTCAAAATAACTTTTACTTTCTTTCTAACTTTGTTTATAACTGTCTTAATAGTTATTTTTTTACATGTTCATTTAATGGTTATAATTTTTAACACCCAGCACTAGTCCTAACCCTAGTTAACAAGATATGGTAGATCAGCGCTGTTTACATAGTTCGCGCTTTTCAATTAATACTAGGTTGGCATGCGATGCGTGATTTATCGAACTTGGCTTCATTTTGCATGTCAACTTCAACGCAAATCTAAACTTTATGTCGTTGTAATAGAGTGCATGTGGCTTAGAGGACAATCGATTTGCGATAAGATTGTGGATAGAGACATCGATCACAAATTAATGTGTTTGTATCGTTTGTTTGCGCAATGGTATATTGATTACCGTAATCGATTTTAAGAAACAAGTTTTAATTCATTAACACTCAGTACAGTTTTTGCATTTGGTGATTGTATGTAATATGTAGGTCCCTAATTAAGGTGACGGGTAGGGCACACTAGCGACGCCAATCGATTTTGATTTTTAGCTACTAAGCCGGATCTATTTTAAACATTTTCGGGGTTACAACCTCTCGGCAAACGCTTATACTATTTATTAAATAACCATGCAAAAATGTTGGGTACACCGCGTACGCGAAAATTTTATTTACGCCAAAAGCGGCCACTTTCGGCGTGAATCAATTTTTCGCGTACAAAAACGGACCCATCATATGTGCATGGTTATTTAATGAATAGTATACGTTTTTGCCGAGAGGTTGTAACCCCGAAATTGTTTAAAATAGATCCGGTTTAGTAACTAAAAATTTAAACCGATTGGCGCCGCTAGTGTGCCCTACCCGTCGCCTTAACACTATAACATTGTGTGACAAATTGTTGTGTGCACATCCTTATTGTGTGTGATGGTCAATAAACACTTTCTTCATCTCTTCCATTATTATTATTATTAATAATGAGGGTAAGGGAATAGAGAGTGCACTTGTGCTTTCGCACACACTTGAGCTAATTATATAAATCCTAATTTATATGAATGTATATCTAGTCCTTGGCCGTGTGGTCCCCGGCAGAGTAGATTAGGCCACCCTCACTCTTACCGAGGTGTCGTAAAAGGCGACTAAGGTAAAGCTGCTGGCATGATCATCAGCACCCAGAGAAGGAAAACTCTGCATTTATATCAAAACCCTCGCCAACCCGTCTGCCAAGCGTGGTGAGTATGGCAATTACCCCTCATGTGATTGATGGAGGCCCGTGCCCCAGCAGTGGGGACTTAAATGGGCTGACGATGATGACGATATCTAGTCCTTTATATTATTTTATCCAAGCATAACATATTTATTTATTAGTATATAATATTGTGTTTATTTATGTATTAGCATTATAAATATTTTAATATATATATATACGTTTCACTTTTATTTCCCTTTCTCAATATTGCACCACCTACCCCTCCTCTACTATCAAATGTCCTTTGCCTGAAGGTGGTCTGGTAGAAATCGCTTCCAGCGATAAGACCGCCGAAATTGTACAATTAAGTTTCTGTAATGCCTAGATTTTAAAGTTGTGTTTTTTTTTGTGCAATAAAGTATATCTATTTATCTATCTTGAGCACAATAATATATCCTGCGTACGTGGCTGATCGTTGAGATTGGCCGCGGTAGCCGTAATTGGTTGGGTGATATTATTATTATTCTTTTAACATTTGACCAAAGGTGAAAACCCACCCTTTTTCAGTGTCAACTTCGGCATAAGCACCTAGACTACATAATTTTGCGGCTTTCCTTACGTCCACAGACTTTCCTTAGCCCGGTCGCATACAAGTTGCTGGCCGCGGATGCGGTCGCTCTAAACACACATTATATAGTCTAATGCCTGGTTTGAACAGATGGTGGGTAATTACTGATTCTGATACTTTGTATATAAGGACAGGCTAACTAAGAAATTTAGTTTTCAGGTTCCGTATTGATTACAGCTAAGGAGCAGTATATACTCGCCGCGCCAGCATCATAACACGCAGATCCGTAAGGGTCTTTGTGATGGCAAGCTAATGCCGCCGCCCATGGACAGACCAGTGGATTCACAAGTGCGATGCTAACTATCATCATTATCATCATCAGCCCATTTATGTCCCCACTGCTGGGGCACGGGCCTCCCTCAATCACATGAGGGGTAATTGCCATACTCACCACGCTTGGCAGACGGGATGGCGAGCGTTTTGATATAAATGCAGAGTTTTCTTTCTCTGGGTGCTGATGATCATGCCAGCAGCTATACCTTAGTCGCCTTTTACGACACCTCGGTAAGAGTGAGGGTGGCCTATTCTACTCTGCCGGGGACCACACAGCAGCCGCCACGGCTGCTAACTATAAAACTCCCCTTTCCCCCGGATTAGTCCTCCGGTACCCTCACTCACGGAGTGAAACACAGTACAGTACACGCCGGTTTTCTGTGAGGCCTTGGTATCGCTCCAGTCGCTCGCCCATTCATGCCGAAGCGTGGTTCTCCCATGGTCTGCGACATGATGTCTGTGAGAAGTGCAGACAAGGACACGTTGCCGATACTAAGATGTAGGTAGGCTCGTTTCTTAAAGACTATAATGACGTTGCTGTTGTCTGTAGTCTTTATCTCTTTATATATATAGAAATATAGAAGCTTATAATGAGCCGCTTAAGAAGGCTCAAAGTCACCTAGAGAGCAATAGAAAGGGAGGAGTCGGAGTCTTCTTGCGTGGTCGCATCAGGAATGACGGTGAGAACCATGGTCAAAAACATAGCCCAAAGAATTTCATGCCTCAAGTGGCAATGGGCAGGGCACATTGCGAGAAGATCAGACGGCCGCTGGGGCAGAAAGGTCCTCGAATGGAGGCCGCGCTTGGGAGGTCGAAACCGTGGCAGATCCCCCACAAGGAGCACACTGTGTGCACAAGACCAATCTGTGTGAGGTCATTTTCACCCAATAAACATTCACTGCTGGCCTCAGTAGACGTATATTGGGTGAAATTATGATGATGAAATCTTCTCTTCTCTAAATCTCTTCCTCCCAAATTATGCCTTCGGTACTCTTACTCACTCGAAAAAAAATATAGTGTTGTATTTTTTTTTTGAGGTCGTGGTATAACTCCGGTCGAGTTGTCTTATTCATGCCGAATATGAATATGTGTTTGTTTTACTGCGAATGGTGTTTTGACTTGCGATTGAGATACAAGGCGTAAATACTTCAGTTATGAAAATAATTATCTTTCACTGGAATGTTGAATATTTTCGCTGTCATTTGTATAATTATAATGTACCGGATTGTAGGTCGATTATTGATCGATTATGCAAGTGGGCCCTAAATAATAAATTATTGTACATATTTTATCGATTAATCGATACTGTAGTTAAGCCGATACTATCGATTATAATCGATTATTCTGCAATTATTTGTAGATATAATCGTCATTAATACAGAAGATGTCTAAAAAGGTGTAATATAAATGATTATATTTAGAAATTAAATTAAAAAAATAAAAATTAAAAAAATTCGATTTATATAGATACTGGAATTAAGCCGACACCATCGATTCAGATAGATAGTATGGTCAATTAATCGATTATATCGATCAAAAATAAAAATCGATTTAATCGAAACTATCGAAGCCGAAGCGGGTGTCTACCTCGGTAGAACCCTAAAATGGTCCGTCGCGTTACATAACGCAGCCACAAATAATCCTACAGCAGGAATTCAATACTCACTTCAACTACAAGATTTCCCTCATGCCCCGAGGTACGATACCGCAACTGATAGGGGAGTTGCGATAACTATCAGCGCAATTAAATTAAATAAAGACTCGTTTAAACACCCTTTCATTGGCAACACCCGGTCTTATGACATGTAGTCGAGATACTGGATAATGAGTAAAGTCTATGTATACTATATATACCGTCCCACTGCAGGGCAAAGGCCTGCATCATAGAAATCTAGTCATCGCTACTATGATAGGATTAGGCTTAATCAACACGCTTGCCTAATGCGGATTGGTGATCACAAAACCCGAGGTACGACGACCTGGGAATCGAACGCAGGACCCCAAGATCATATATGTTTGTTCAGTGTTTGGGTATATACATATGTATTTAGGTAAGTATTATACACAATATAGACGCCCTGTTGGTCTAGTGGTTTAAGTACCGGGCCGTGATCTCGGGGTCCTGGGTTCGATTCCCGGGTCGAGCGAAAAGTATGTTTCGAATTTTTCGAACATAGCTCGGGTTTGTGATCACCAATCCGCATTTGGCAAACGTGGTGATTAAGCCTAATCCCATCATAGTAGCGATGACTTGATTTCTATGATGGAGGCCTTTGCCCTGCAGTGGGACAGTTTATAGGCTGATACTTTACTTTTTTTTATACATATTTGAAATTCCTCTTTTGTTTGATATTATATTATATTTATTTGTCAGTATATTTGTAATTGTAATGTAATGTTTGTTTATTGCTAAAATTATTTTGTTAATTAAGCCCTTTTCCTTTTGTGTTTGCCTGATATACAGGATTTACCTAGTTCAGGCATCAAAATTAAAAATTATTAGATTATAAGTATTGAATGGTCTTATGATTTTTTTAATTGTTAAATGTGGGTTTGGGGCTAACTAAGCTAAAAGCTACGCTAGTCGAGGCTTAACACTAGCCACCTTAACACAATTGCTTAAGCTGATGTTTTTTTTTTTATGTGATAGGTGGATGTCTATGTCTAGTACTGGGCGTCTATTAGTTGAAATGATAACGATACTCGTACCTAGTAATTTCTTATAAAAAAAATTACAAAACAATTTGTCAAACAACACCTTCCGTTACAAGCGGACAGCGCTAAGTGGACATCTGTAGGGCCATCCATCCAATCAGCGTCTCGGAGACTTATTGCCGCGATAGCCGCTGGATCAACGCCAATCACGCCGCAATTAAGCCGACGCGGCCTGTTCGACTCCCGGTCCGGGCTCGTTACGTAACACGCGAGGTCCTGGGGTAGGTAATTAGCGGGTGTTAGAGCGGGTAATTTAGATAAGGGCAAAGGAAGGAAGGAATGGAAATGTGTGAAAGGGAGATAAAATGGATATTCTCTGTTGCCCAAAAACACAATATATGTGGACTCAATGAATTACAAAAAGCTTTCCTCACGATGTTTTCCCTCACCACCGAGCTAACATATATTTGAAAGATTTTTGCCCCCCCCCCCTACCCCCCCTACCCCTCCTGTAACGCACCGTAACGTTTTTCTGTCCCCCCTCCCCCTCCCCCCTCTAAACGTCACGTAACACTCAAGTGATCAGAACAAATTAAAAATAAAGACCAGACTATTACAATCGAGGGATTCCACGTAAAACGTTAACGAAAAGGTTTGCCAATTTTGGAGTTTTAATTCCCTATTTTTTTTTATTCCAAGAAAGAAACAATGTAACGCATCTTAACGTTTTACGAGACCCCCCCTCCCTCCAAATTACGTTACGTACCTAATACTTGAACGCTCCCTTTTGAACCAATGAGCTACCATCGCTCCAGGAGAGCTAATATATACTATGTCACTATAAAAAAAAGCTCGCGTCGATCGATTTCGAAATGAAGCAGAAAGAATCAGTCCGAACCAATTCTGTTATTCACTTCTAGTATTTTCTAAAACAAAACAAACAACAATTTTCTGCCACGTAACTTTCCATTGTTACTTTATTAATATAACCGTTTAATAACATGTTTATAGTTACGCGAATAATTTAACAAATATAGTTGAGAATAACCCCGGACTCCAAACAAACGCGGCGAAATAGGGCGGGTGTGACTGGAGCGCCATCTATTTCGGGTTAAGTGCCGTTGCGAAACGGACGGTGACTTGGGCTTGCGTTTGGTCATTTTGCTGACGAGGCGGTTAAGTCGCTTGTTTGTGGGGCCAAACCTACCAGACGCGTCAAATCCTGAATCGTGGCCTATGTGTGCTCAGAGCTCCGAAGCAAATTTGGACGTGCGACACGAATTACGCGCTTAGATGAGGTGAGTTTGTGGGGCCAAACCCTGTCCTTAAAGCAATCTTTAAGGACAGGGTTTGGCTCTACCTGATATCACCACGACTTTTTTTTATGTGATAGTTAACAGACGAGTTGACGGATCGCCTGATGGTAAGCGATTGCCACCGCCCATGGACACCCACGACACCAATGGAGTCACAAGTGCGTTGCCAACCATTAAACAACCCCTATTCCCCGGATTGGGCCTCCTGCACTCTCACTCACGGAGCGAAACACAGAATGCTGTTTAACGCCGGTTTTCTATGATGGCCGATATTTATGCCGATATCATAACGATGGTCACCACGTCGAGCCACACAAACATTTTTTTTATGTGATAGTTAACAGACGAGCAAACGGATCACATGATGATAAGCGATTTCCGCCGCCCATGGACACTCGCAACACCAGTAGAGTCACAAATGCACTGCCAATCTTTGAATCCACTTTCCCCAGGATTGGGCCTCCGGTCCCCTTACTCACGCAGCGAAACACAGCACAGACGCGTGCCGGTTTTTTGTGAGACTACATAAACAAAGCCATACGGGAGAGCCACGCTTCCATGATTGGGCTGGCTCAACCGGAGTGACACTACCCGCGGCATCACAGTAAACCGGCGTGAACCACCGCTTGCGCTGGGTTTTGCGGAGTGTGTGCATAGCGGAGGCCCAATTGAGGGAGAGGGAAATGGTTGGAAGCGCACTTATTATTCCACGAGCTTACAAGTGTTCATGGGCAATAGCAATAGCTTACCATCAGGCGATTCGTCGGTTCGTATGCTTCCTATCACATAACTAGACTGCCTCGGTGGCGCAATCAAAGTCAGTCAAAGTCAAAGTCAAATAATTCTTTATTTGCATAGGCTTGTAGGTACTTGTAGTGGGTCGCACTTTAAAGCGACGGTTACGCTTGGGATCCCAGGTTCGATCCCCGGGTCGGGCCAAAATTTGTACCTGAGTTTTTCTGTTAAGAAATTCTCAGTGTTAACCCGGAGTCTGGAAGTTGGCGGTCTTGTACCCCCGTGCCTCGGAAAGCACGTTAAGCCGTTGGTCCTGCACCTAATCTCTCTTCGGTCGTGTCACACTAGTGCCCCATCGAAATAAGAGGGTAATAGAGAGTGTACTTGTGTCTGCGCAAATACTTTTGCACTATAATATGTCCTGCGTCGATGGCTGATCGCTGAGATTGGTCGCCATGGCCGAAATATCGGTTTGGAGGACATAAAAAAAATATTGTTGTCAATTACGAGCCTCCTTGTGTTGACATTTTTACAACCCCTTTTCAATGCTCGCTTTTACTCTCCTTCCCAAATTTTATATTTCTATATTCGTTCAACGTCCTGTTGGTCTAGTGGTTTAAGTACCGTGCCGTGATTTTGGGGTCCTGGGTTCGATTCCCGGGTCGAGCGAAAAGTATGTTTCGAATTTTTCGAACATAGGTCGGGTTTGTGATCACCAATCCGCATTTGGCAAACGTGGTGATTAAGCCTAATCCCATCATAGTAGCGATGACTTGATTTCTATGATGGAGGCCTTTGCCCTGCAGTGGGACAGTTTATAGGCTGATACTTTACTTTTTTTTATACATATTTGAAATTCCTCTTTTGTTTGATATTATATTATATTTATTTGTCAGTATATTTGTAATTGTAATGTAATGTTTGTTTATTGCTAAAATTATTTTGTTAATTAAGCCCTTTTCCTTTTGTGTTTGCCTGATATACAGGATTTACCTAGTTCAGGCATCAAAATTAAAAATTATTAGATTATAAGTATTGAATGGTCTTATGATTTTTTTAATTGTTAAATGTGGGTTTGGGGCTAACTAAGCTAAAAGCTACGCTAGGCGAGGCTTAAATAGCCACCTTCTGGGCGTCTATTAGTTGAAATGATGATGACGATACTCGTACCTAGTAATTTCTTATAAAAAAAATACAAAACAATTTGTCAAACAACACCTTCCGTTACAAACGGACAGCGCTAAGTGGACATCTGTAGGGCCATCCATCCAATCAGCGTCTCGGAGACTTATTGCCGCGATAGCCGCTGGATCAACGCCAATCACGCCGCAATTAAGCCGACGCGGCCTGTTCGACTCCCGGTCCGGGCTCGTTACGTAACACGCGAGGTCCTGGGGTAGGTAATTAGCGGGTGTTAGAGCGGGTAATTTAGATAAGGGCAAAGGAAGGAAAGAATGGAAATGTGTGAAAGGGAGATAAAATGGATATTCTCTGTTGCCCAAAAACACAATATATGTGGACTCAATGACTTACACAAAGCTTTCCTTACTATGTCTTTTCTCACCACCGAGCTAACACAGATTTGAAAGATTTTATGACACCCCCCCCCCCCCCTCCTGTAACGCACCGTAACGTTTTTCTGTCCCCCTCCCCCTCCCCCCTCTAAACGTCACGTAACACTCAAGTGATCAGAACAAATTAAAAATAAAGACCAGACTATTACAATCGAGGGATTCCACGTAAAACGTAAACGAAAAGGTTTGCCAATTTGGGAGTTTTAATTCCCTATTTTTTTTATTCCAAGAAAGAAACAATGTAACGCATCTTAACGTTTTACGAGACCCCCCCTCCCTCCAAATTACGTTACGTACCTAATACTTGAACGCTCCCTTTTGAACCAATGAGCTACCATCGCTCCAGGAGAGCTAATATATACTATGTCACTATAAAAAAAAGCTCGCGTCGATCGATTTCGAAATGAAGCAGAAAGAATCAGTCCGAACCAATCCTGTTACTTCTAGTATTTTCTAAAACAAAACAAACAACAATTTTCTGCCACGTAACTTTCCATTGTTACTTTATTAATATAACCGTTTAATAACATGTTTATAGTTACGCGAATAATTTAACAAATATAGTTGAGAATAACCCCGGACTCCAAACAATCGCGGCGAAATAGGGCGGGTGTGACTGGAGCGCCATCTATTTCGGGTTTAGTGCCGTTGCGAAACGGACGGTGACTTGGGCTTGCGTTTGGTCATTTTGCTGACGAGGCGATTAAGTGGCATGTTTGTGGGGCCAAACCTACCAGGAGCGTCAAATCCTGAATCATGGCCTATGTGTACTCTGAGCTCCGAAGCAAATTTGGACGCGCGACATGAATTACGCGCTTAGATGAGGTGGGTTTGTGGGGCCAAACCGTGTCCTTAAAGCGAAATATAAAATTTGGGGAAGAGAGTAAAAGCGAGCTTGGCAGTGCATTCTCAAGAGATTTATTAATCAACTATCCGCATTAGGATCAACAGTTGATTCTGATATCCGTAACACAGGTGCTTAAGCTACCTATCTCGGAGACAGATCAATGTATGTGATGTTGTGAAATATTTATTTACCTATTATTTATCATAGTAGCGATAACTTGATTTCTATGATGGAGGCCTTTGCCCTGCAGTGGGACAGTACATAGGCTGATACTTTACTTTACTTTATATTCGTTCAGTGGTTTGGGCTGTGCGTCCATTACGCAGTCAGTAACTTAATTATTTTCTCCTTTTAAAGTTACAAAATATGAAGATAATGTTAGAATATTTTTAGCAACCTATTTTAATAACACACTTGTAATTACCAGCAGTTGAAATAGCGGCCAAATGTCTGTTTGTTTTATAACTAACCAATTGAAAATAAACAAGAAATTTGTAATCACAAACATTGAAACGTCTGCAATAATTTTATTTGAAAAAACGGAACGTAAATTGCCATTTAACTTGATTTAAGGCTTAATTTATTTACACTTGTCATAGCTAGCGGCCTAATGAAAAAGTCTAGTCACGTCTAGACCGAGTGTCAATCAAGCATTCCGACATGCGTACGCGCAGCTAATCACCCTGTCATTATAGGTAGGGCTGTAATCGATACTTTATATCGATAACTCTAGAAGAAGGATTTAAATTTCGTTTCAACTGACTAATAATTTTTGTTTATGATTTAAAGATAAGTTGTGCCCAAATAAAAAAAACAATAATAAGGAAAAGCATTATTGTAAAAAAAGGTATGCAACACAACACAAATAAGAAAATCAATACAACTTCAATGATTATGTAAACATAATTGTATATTACATACAACATGTATATTTTCTTTTAAGCAAATAGGGGCACGTTTAAGATTATGTTTGGCTTTAAAAATCGTGTTGGATTAACGTAAGTTAAGAATGTCTTAAAAAATATTCTACGTCCTTTAAAAACATCACTCTCGTAAATAATTGAATTTAAGTGTATCTTCTCTTATTTTCCTATTGAAGTTATCGTCGATTGTTAGCTATGGAGCCATGGAGTCAGAATCCTTAACCACTTTAGAGTTAATAATAATGACCACTTATAACGTGACAACACTTTTAACGTGTCCTCCGTAGCACAGAATCATCCATCGATATATAATCAACGGCTATGCATTTCACATCCCTATTGCGCACAAGCAACATACACTTTGCCTTATTTAGCTTCAGATTAGCATTACGAGGGACAACTAGAGCGGAACTTATTTATCACTGGGTCTTTGAGAACCAATTAATTATCATGTCACCTGTAGCCAAACAAATTAGGGCAAAAAATTTTGATGTGAACCGACTCCGCTGAGCTCGAAGATAAGATGTTCAAAAGCGGCGATGATGCCAACTCATATTATTACCTATCAAGTATCCAAGCAAAAATAAAGATAAAAACGTTCATTTGTATTAGTTGTGTTCACGTAGATCGGCTTCGACGGTTTTCTGACTATACTTATGTCAGGGTCATTTTACTTAGTAAGTACATTTTTATAGTTCAGCGTCTTCCGTTAGATGGAGCCTGTAAAAATCAGCTGGAGCTGTAAAATGAAATCAAACAGGTGGTTTGCCGTTGTTTCAGTAGATGTCACTGTACATTTTTACATCGCATTTGTAAAACGTGTTTCCGAAACAATGACCTCAAGCCGCCGGCCCACAGTAGTAATTTTAGAAAAGTACGGGAAACAAACCAGAGACCCAGAAAGCATTGAGAATTTTATTAATTAACAATTAATCTACTAACGTTTCGACTTAAAGACCATTGCCATTTAGTCTATTATCGCATTACCATAAAGCTTATGCAAATTATAAAACCCAGCTACTTGTATACTTTAATCCGAAACAAGCCAGATATAAGCCACAAAGCTTATACCGCAACGCTTATAATACCATCATCAACGTAGGGTCTGCAAAAAACCTCTAATCCCCAGATTGAGTAGTCGCTTTGATTTGTTTGCCGACAGTCTGATTAGGTATTTTTTGTTGGTTGTACTAATGTTGTTAATACGGTTATTTTTAACTAGTTCATTATGGTTGATGATGAAAATCTCCGTGGGATATCTTTGCGGGGGGTAGTTTGAACCTACTCATGGATTTTAAACTAACTCCAGTCAAAATCTTTTTTTGACTGGAGTTAGTTTAAAATCCATCCAAAAAAAACCGGCCAAGTGCAAGTCGGACTCGCCCATGAAGGGTTCCGTAGCAGCAAGTATGATATATGGAAGGTAAATTGCGGTTTACGGATTGTAACGTATTAAAAAAAGGGAGCGTCTCTTGCGCGTAAAGTATTGTGTTTAGAAAAAAATTATGATAAAAACCTCAACATCATTTTGAAAGACCTATCCATAGATACCTTACACGTTCAGCTTCAAGTATGGAGACCCCCTCCCCCCATTTGTTTTGTTTTTTCCAATTTTTGTGTAAAAATCGTAATGCGGTTAACAAAATACATCTATTTACCAAGTTTCAATATTATAGTTCTTATAGTTTCGGAGAAAAGTGGCTGTGACATACGGACGGACGGACAGACGGACAGACATGACGAATCTATAAGGGTTCCGTTTTTTGCCATTTGGCTACGGAACCCTAAAAAGCACAAAAAAGGCACGGAACCAGTGTCCGTGGAATTAGTCGTATAATAAAAAAAAACTTTTTTTTAGTAATAGGCTGCACACGAGCATGTTAGGCTATAACCGATGATATGGATTCGACCAGTAGTGCGCTGCTAATCTTTAAACTACCCTTCCTTCCAGATTGGACCTCCGGTACCCTTACTCACACGGTGAAACACGACGCAGGGTCATAAAATAAAATAAAAAAATTACTATCGTCTAGCTATCTAGCTAGACGATATGTTTTCTCGTCTCCACTGCTTATTTATCGACTCGATTTTTTAATCTGTGAGATATTTATACATTTAAATATAAAGACGTGTGTCTCGTGTCTATCAACATAATTTATTACAAAAAACTTCTAAGACATCCCTTAAATTAAAATCACATTTTCTCATGGCGTTAATTCGAAGTAAGATATCACGAACATATCACGCCCTCAGATCCTTGTTAACGCCACAAATATACACAAAAAGAGTCCATATATCATCTACGTTCGTCCCGGGCAGGCATAAATAAACCGTCGGGAACTAAGGGATTGCCTGCTAATGGACCGTGCGACATGTATACTGTGTTGTTAGGACGCCTTGTTAAGGTAGGGCACACTAGCGACGCCAATCGATTTTAATTTTTAGCTACTTAACCGGATCTATTTTAAACAATTCGGGTTACAACCTCTCGGAAAACACTTATACTATTTATTAAATAACCATGCAAAAATATTGGGTGCAACGCGTACGCGAAAAATTGATTCCGCCAAAAAGCGGCACTGCTGGCGTGAATCAATTTTTCGCATACAAAAACGGACCCAAAACGTACATTTTCCGGTCGGTTCGCATACAAAAACGGACCCAACATTTGTGCATGGTTATTTAATAAATAGCAAAAGTGTTTGCTGAGAGGTTGTAACCCTAAAATTGTTTAAAATAGATCTGGTGTAGTAGCTAAAAATTAAAATACTTGGCGTTGCTAGTGTGCCCTAACCATCACTTTAACGTATACCCTTGATATAGTTGCGCAGGATTTGTTTTAAAAATAGCAATCTAGTTGGGAGATGTTGAGACGATATCCATATTTTGCTGTAGAAAGTATGTGCACGAGTAGTGAGTTGCAAACAGTGGCGTAAAGTGGGCGCAGAAGACTATTTTGTCGCCCTCATTTCTTCCATTTTTTATGTGACAGACGAGCAGCCGTATCGCCTGATCGTAAGCGATTGTCGCCGCCCATAAACACCCGCGACACCAGTGGAGTCATAACCTTTAAACCTCCCTTTCTCTCACTCATGCAGCGAAACACAGCGCAGTGCTGCTTCACGCCGGTTTTCTGTGAGGCTGTGTTATCACTCCGGTCGAGCTCGCCCATTTTTTTAACAAGTCAACAAACAAACATTAAATCGGCAACAAATTAGCGATCTCTCTGGTTTCGCGGATGTTCATGGGTGGCGTTGAATACTTTCCATCAGGTGACCTGCTTGGTCGTTTGTAGTCTCTAACATGAAAAAGTAATATTTTCAGCTTTTATTAGCTTGCCTGTTCTCGGTAGTAAATACCTACATACATATTTCACAACATCATATACAATGATCTGACTCCGAGATAAGTAGCTCAAGCACCTGTGTTAAGGATATCAGAACCAACAGCGGAATTACAAATATATACATATAATACTTTTCTTTTGTAAATACATACTTATAATACATAGGGAACACCCAGACCAATACAAACAAACAATGTTCATGCACACAAATGGGGATCGAACCCGCAACCCTTGGACCAAAGGCAGCGTTCACTACCACTGTTCCAAACGGGGCGTCAAAAGTAAGGTGTGAAACACCCCTCTACACTGTTTCATCAACTTTCTAAATACGGCGATTAAAATCTTCAAATAGAGTGACGTAATATTTCTGTTCCCAGCGTGTCAACGATCACTTAGCAAAAGGTTAGTTAGTTATCAGTCTGCTTGTTTACCTCCTTTTCATCAAAACTACGTTCTGTGGAACGGTTTGGCTGCAGCAGTATTTCCGACTTACGACTTAGAGACATTCAAGAGAAGAGCGTACTCTTTTTTAAAAAATCCGGCAACACCTTAGCGATCTCTCTGATTTCGCGTATGTACATTGGTAGCGTTGATTACTTTCCCCTTACGCTTTTTCATTTGTCGCCTCTAGGGTAAAAAAAAAGAAAATATACTTCTCTTCATTTCCTGATATGTTATATTTGGTTTGTATTCTCTTCTCAAGTAATATATAACCATTGAGGAACTAGGTCCTGATCATCGGAACACATTGTTTACATCGTAAAAGCCGCCATCACCGATATTTAGGTTAAGGATTCGATAGACACAGAACAGTTACGCTTCCCTAACAAAGCCAAAGTAGTTTCGCTTTGGCAAACCGATCGTATTTCGCGAAACAGTCGGGTATACCGCTAGTTCGATTAAGCGATTCGCACCGGCCGAGCTGCAAACAAAACGCTTGGGACGTAAGTCAAGTCTTCCCACTGCAGAAATAGACGGGTGTTATGCGTTTTAGTGTTATACGCCTACAAATTTTTGGAGAGAACAACAGAGAAAAGGATGGATGTGTGATGGTTTGATTGAATTGAATAGTAAGTTGATTCTTCGATGACGAATGACAGACTCACACGGGTCGCTTATAACGACAGACAAGAGCAGACGGCACTTAAAACGTAGATATTCGAATGTTGTTGCCCAATGGCAGGAGTGCTGGTCGACCAAGCGACAACAAGAAGAGAGTTATCGCAGTTTTTCTCATGCGTAGAAATGAGTTATCGGCCGTTGGGTGGAACCCAGACATACGCCGTTCAAAATACTTCAGGACATGGAAGTTTTAACAACAGACTGCACGCGATGACTCTCAGTGAGTCACCTGTATGTCCTTGTGGAGAAGCTGATGAAACTCGGACCATGTGCTGGGGAATGTCAGCTGTATGCAGAAGCGCAGCAAACCGATGCTGAATGACTGGAACAGGAACGAGATAGGAATCAGTAGACCATCCAGAGATGGTCAACTCTGCAGAAGGTTTTCGACGGTGCGTGCGTTTGCACATTAGGAAGGATATTTGATTAATGTGGAACTGCCCTAGCGCGATTCGCTTTGTGTTGTGTGTTTCACGCCCCATTTTGGGGAGAAGTGATATTGCGATGGGACCCAGACACAGACTTTGTAGGAGTGGAAGAAACGCACTGGAAAGAGCCCTAAGCAATACCTGGTGAGCGTCTCCCAAGATTCGGTCCGTATGCCGAAAGCGTAGGAAGGGGACCATGGTCTGGTGGAGGGTCGCCTATAACGAATGCGAAGCAATTGAACCTACATTCAATCATTTCGACGCTTTGTTCGAGACCATTCTCTGTAAGCTTTAAAATTTTTGGAGTTGTGGTCATTGGGGAAAGGAGAAGCAGGTAAATAATAACCATGTCCTCCAACCCATAATTTCGGTCATTGTGGGCCAATCTCAGACGTTCAGACCATCGACGCAGAAACATATTATGTGACACAAGTGTTTGCGCAGACACAAGTGCACTCTCTATTCCCTTTCCTTCATATTTCGATGGGACACCGGTGTGACACTACTGAGCAGGGATAAGTCGCTGGACCAACGGCTTACCGTGCTTTCCGAGGCAGGCCAACTTCCAGACTCCGGGCTAACACTAAGCACAAATTTTGGGCCGACCCGGGGATCGAACCCGGGACCCCCAACGCAGCCGTCGCTTTAATTTGCGAACCACTTAACCACTGCGCCACCGAGGCAGCAGGCAATAAGAGCTTGACAGAGCGCATCACGAAAGAGGGAGAAATCGTGGGATATTCCTATCCTGCCGAGGTCTGTTTTTCCTGACCACTATAGTCTGGACATCTTTAAGGCAATTCTCGTGCTCGTGATATTTATTTTCATTCGACATATATCACTAAAACACAGTTTTTTGTGTATGGTGATATCCGCCATGGCCGATCACAGGTGATATCCGCCATGTTTTCAAAATATAACGAGCACGAGAATTAGGCTCCAGGTATCTTTTAGGCAAAGGCGTATAATCCTAGACCTCATCGTCGATTTCCATCAGGTGCGATTGTGGTTAAGCGTTAGCCTATTGTCCAAAAAAAACCTACCAAGAAGGGCTTTCAAACCCGTCATCATCAGCAACCCACACTCGTCCGCTGCTGGACATAGGTCTCCCCTAATGCACGCCACTGCTCCAGATTTTCGGCCACTCTCATCCAGCCCTCATCAGCCAGCCTTCGAATGTCATCATCCCATCTTGTCGCAGGGCGTCGTACACTACGCTTACCGAGTCGCGGTGTCCACTCAAGGACTTTACGGCTCCAACGGCTATCAGTTCTGCGGCTAATATGACCTGCCCACTGCCACTTCAGTTTGCTAATTCGGTGGGCTATGTCGGCGACTCTGGTTCTCTGTCGGATCACATCATTTCTGATGCGGTCCTTCAGAGATACTCCGAGCATAGCCCTCAAACTTCAAACCCGTAGTGAGGGTTTAAAATGGACGAACGGAGCTCATGATCTCATGATATCACATGTAAATTATTACATAAGTACTTATAAATAGTTTTAAATCATTCAAATGTATGACGATTTGTAAGTGTTGTGTACAAGCCTATGCAAATAAAGAATTATTTGATTGATTGATTGATTGATCATGCAGCTTTTGGGTGTATAATGTTCTTCTTTGTTTTGTTCCCTGAATAAAGAGAAATAAAGTTCTGATTCAGCAATCCTAGTAGTAAAAACTTTCGACTTTCGATGATCGGTATGTCTGCAATCCCACTTATGATTTATGACGTTTGTTATACTTCACAGCTGCATAATATATGGGACATTAATAGGCTGTATCTCAGTATCAGTTCATCGCTCCGACAGGCACTTGCTTATCTATCTAGTATTCAGCCTAGATCTTATCTAGGTAATAACTGGGCCGTTTAGGATCCCCGCTCACGAGCGGTAGCGACAGGCATTCAGTAAGATTGTTTCCAGATTTTGTATGGAATAGATGGATTATATTGGAAGAACCATCGGCATAAATGGGCCGATCGACCGGAGTACAACGGGTTCACAGAAAACTGGCTTGAAGCGGCGTCTGTGCTGTGTTTCATCAGCTGAGTAAGGGTACCGGAGGCTTCATCCAAGGGAAAGGGGAGTTTTAAGGTTGGCAACACACTTGTGACTCTGGTGTTGTTGGTGTCCACTAGCGACATCAATCGCTTAAAATAGGGTGATCCGCTAGCTCGTCTGCCACCTATCACAAAAAAAGTGGCAAGCGACAGACACTATATGAATGAAATATGACACCACCTGCCATTAGTCTTTGGCTCGAGTAAGTGATGATGCGGCCAAGGATGGATCATGTCTGTATAGTAACATTCTTTTCTTGAATACGTTCAGATCATAGTTACTTTCCTTTAAACCTACTGACCATCTTGAAACACATAACTGTCACTACACTACAGGAAGTCGCAGCCGTAGCAAGCCTTCAGAAGGTGGTCCGACAATCTGGTGAAGGTTGCGGGAATCCACAGGACCGATCTGTGTGGAGAACATTGGGGGAGGCCTATATCCAGCAGTGGATGTCTATTGGCTGGAATGATGATGATGATCTGTCACTGTATCCATTCATTATAGTGAATGAAATACTATCCCGACTGCCGCGAGTCTTTGCGGGTAGTACGGTACCAACTCCTGGTGATTCATCTGCACAGGCCCTTAGGAGCAACCTTTCGGTTTCATTGGTCAGTTCGTTAGAGCAATAACTTACGTTATAATAGTGGATATGAATCTTGGGATAGGACAGGGTTTTCAATTAATTGGCAATTATATCTGAAGTGTCGGTATGTAGGTTTAGATAGCAACAGATAAGGGTCACCCAGAGGGCAATGGAGAGGGCTATGCTCGGAGTCTCCCTATGTGATCGTATCAGAAATGATGAGATCCGCAGGAGAATTATGGTCACAGACATAGCCTAAAGGATTGCAAGCCTCAAGTGGCAATGGGCAGGGCACATAGCGAGGAGAACATACGGCCGTTGGGGCGGAAAGATCCTCGAGTGGAGGCCACGTATAGGAAGTCGCAGCCGTGGTGCCCCCCACAAGGTGGACCGACGATCTGGTGAAGATCGCGAGAATGCATTAGATGCGGGCGGCACAGGACCGATGTGTGGAGAACATTTGGGGAGGCCTATGTCCAGCAGTGGACGTCTATTGGCTGAAATGATGATGATGATGAGATATATATCTAATTACCCCCTTAAAAAGTTGCAAATTCTAATGCTACACCTAATGGCAAAAGTCTGATGGCGGTAGCTTTAATATTAGGGGTTAAAGTATGAAATTGCCGATTTTAATGGAGAATTCCTGAAAAGCTGGATTTCCCATACAATTTTTTTTTTAAAATAACGAACTAAATAATATTGCTGCTATTTCAAAAACGGTGCTTAAATGGACAACTTTTAGGTATATTTCGAACTGTTTTCCAGTACGAAAAAGTTACGAATGATAAAAACGTCCAAACTGCTGAACAACAAAGGAGTCACTTTCAAGATGTTTTTTTTCTGCCTCAAGAATACAATACAATCTGCACATTACAAATATTAGAAAAAAATTCTTTAATCAAAATTAAAATATAACACAGTAACTTTTTGATTATTAAGTATAGGAATTATTAATCTTGTTGTGTCTAGAAAAAAAGACAATTTTTTACATTAACCCCTATTATAATTACCAAACATCATGATTATGGTTCAATCGTTCCTCGGACTCCAAAACGACAGCTTAGTCGTAACCAAGAAAGGACAAACTGAGATTTTGATGGAATCTCATGGCATGCGGACATTCGCTTTAGTAAAGCTACAACATTTAGGATAAAACCATACTAACAGACTAATTTCATAAAAGGTCTTTGAACAAATCGAATAGTACCTTTGGATTTTTTCAACGACCTTGGGTAGAAGAGGCGTATTGGTAAAGGGGTAAGGCACTGCAAAGCAAAATAACAAAGTGACATTGAGAGAAAATAATGTATGGTCTGATAAGATAAATTAGTTCAATGAAAGGATCGATCAAGAACAAATCGATTCCATAAATATTATCCTAAAGAGGGCAACCAACACGCCTAATAAGGCCTGTTAACACTAAATTACAGCTTTGAAAAAGTTTGTCAAGCGATATCTCCTTATACAGCCCGTAACCGATACATTTTCGCACCTATCGATAATTATAATCGATTTGTATGTAAATCGAGTTGAATCGAGTAATTACTAGATGATTACGGAGTGTAATAACTTAGTATATATAGTGAGTTATGAAGAAAATTATGTATGCTTACAGTAGCTAAGCAAATAATATGAGGTCATGACTCATGACGAAGCATCTTGAAATGATCGTAAATATTAGTTTAAAGTACCTATGATGAAAAAGAAATATACGGTAATAATTATTAATCCTATTTGTTAACTACTAGGTGTAAATTACACTGATGGAAATGCTCGTAAATTTTATTCTATTGCATTTTCCACCACAATATTTCAACATTTACGACATCTTAATGGGCATAAAAGTGAAAGTCGTAGAATCAAAAGAGAGTTTTAAATGAAATATTTAAAACAAACAAATATCAATTTTATATTGTTAAAAGAATGAAAGAAGTACTGTCATCCGCTAACTAAATGATGGCTAAGGGAGTCGTTTAGCGACCTTTTAGCTAGCGGACGGCAGCGTAGAAAAATGATTTTAAACATTATTTGATTAGGTACAGACAGCCAGTCGCACATTCTTAATTTATAAATCAAATGTCCCAAACGAGCAAGCGACTTGATAGAAAGTAATCATCGCCGCCCATGAACATCCACGAAATCAGAAAGATCGCTAATGTGTTACCCGCCTTTGAATAAAGGAGTACGCTCTTCTCTTGCAGGTCCCTAAGTCGTAGCCGTCGAGACATAGTCCCGCAGGCAAACCGTGCCACAGAACTGAGGTATGTAGTAAAAACTTCCGCGAAAAACGCACAATTCCCGGTTTCGTCCAAATCTGTCGCTTTGTAGCCCGGGTACGCTAAGACCATATCTCAGGCTTGGGGAATCTGGTGAAGTAGTGAAGCAACTGCCTTCTAACCTTCGCACCTTTATAGGGGAAATTGATATATTAAATGTGTACATGTAATTATTCTGAACCTAATCATGGTCCAGTTAGTCTAGTTCCCCTGTCTTATGGGTCGGGAATGTCAGACAGTAATCATTTCATTTATAATTACGAGACTTTTAAATTCTTTGATCATGGTCCAAACGTACCCGGGCTCAGAAGCAAAGGCTTTGGAGTCCAAACTGTGAAAAAACATCTATCTATTTTGTAGTATTGTGTATATATTGAGTCTTAAGTGAATGTTTAGAGGCAATTCCGGTGGTGTGGGCTTAGTGTTACCGCCGCAAACATGCGGTCGAGTGATACGTTGCGCCTGCGAATCACGCCCAACGACCTATGGAGCTGTTTGCTACTTAACATTATTTTATTTAAATTGTTTTTGACATGCGGAAACCTGCATGTTTCGAAGCGTAACCATGATTTAGTTGATCTGTTTTTTTATGTTATAGGTGGCAGACGAGCAGACGGTACCTACCTGATGAGCGATTGCCGCCGCCCATGGACACGCGCGATACTAGTGGAGTCACAAATGTGCTGCCAACCTTTAAAAAACCCCTTCCCTCGGATTGGGTCTCCGGTACACTCACTCATGCAGCGAAACACAGCACAGTGCTGCTTTACGCCGGTTTTCTGTGAGGCCATGGTATCACTGCGGTCGAGCTGGCCCGTTCAGCAGAAGCGTGGCTCTTCCACGATCGGTTTCACTGTTAAAGGGTGAAGGTCAGACGGCAGTCGCTTCATTGTAATCCCCAAATCTTGAATCATGGTACCATCGGACCAACGGTCAGGTGGTCTACCCACAGGACAGATGGTACACTGACCGGATACTATTAAAATAAATAGAATGAGCTTACTCTATATCTTTCCCTGTTCCGCACAGCAAGTTGGACAATTAGGTGACACGAATGCGTTGCGGCTGCGCGGGCGCCTCGAATTATATTAAGTATCTTACTTCTGTCACTAAATATCGCCAGCTTTAGCGGACAATAAAACGATCAACGAGGTAATATGTATCGGAGTTTATAGGAAAATAATATTGCAATGCTTTTTTTTAACGTAAAAGCTGCGCTAACCTAAAATGTTAGGCTGCTGACCTTATGAAGACAGCTTGCAATTTTTTTCTTGTCGTAATACATTTCTACCACCATCATAACATGCATTTCTTAAAGAAAATTCTGCATTGTGCGATGTAAACTGTCATGAACTATCATACGCGGTACTTTCACTTCTTCAAAACTTCAAAAAAGTGCGTAATTCTTTTGAAAAAAAAAAAAGAGTAACTGGCGAGTTTCTTGCCGGATCTTCTCGACCAGAAACAACTTTCCGAGCCGGTGGTAGAATCGCATTGCATGTTTATTTACTTTTTTTAGTATATTTTATGTATCAACATATATATGTATTAACATGTAAATTATTACATAAGTATTTATAAATAGTTTTAAATCATTAAAATGTATGACGATTTGTAAGTGCTGTGTAACCTATGCAAATAAAGAATTATTTGATTTTTGATTTTGAAGGCCGGCGTCGTGTTACTTCTGCTGTCACAGGTGGCTATGAGCGGTGATAATATATAGTAATCACCAGACGCAGACGGATAATCATCCGTCTGTGACCACGGTGAATACTCTGAAGAGCTTTTCTCCCTCATCCCACCTGCTCTATTCCGTCACAGAACTACACGCGCCGGACAACGCTATCACTGCTTCACAGTGGAAAACATCCAATCACGGACTAAAAATTTCTGACGCACCATCAAGAAATGGTATTCGTTGCCGGCGCATGTATTTCCCCCTTCTTATACAATATCATCATCATCATCAGCAGCAACCCATACTCGTCCACTGCTGGACATAGGTCTCCCCTAATGCACGCCACTGCTCCCGATTTTCGGTCATCATCCCATCTTGTCGCAGGGCGTGCTACACTACGCTTACCGAGTCGCGGTCTCCACTCAAGGACTTTACGGCTCCAACGGCTGTCAGTTCTGCGGCTAATATGACCAACCCACTGCCACTTCAGTTTGCTAATTCGGTGGGCTATGTCGCTTATACAATATGGATTCCTTCAAACGAAGCGTGAAGAAGCATCTCGCGGGCCAGTATGGCGGTGCCAACGGAGGTGATGCCTTAACATCGCTTCCGTTGTAATAGCAACTTGGGCTCTTCTCTTGCTTACCATCAGGCTGAGGAGAGCCAAAAGTACCACTATAAAAAAAAACAAACACTAGGACGTTTTGGGCTTGGCTAACCGGACCGACTCTTGGTGTTTATATACCTACGTATAAATTCTTTCCCCTGCCGTACATTGGATGGGAACTTAGAATCACATCTCATCACACATTCACATCAAAAGACGAATAACTGGACAACATCTAACGTGTACGTTACCCGCTCAACTTTGGTTCTTCTCTTCTGCCTGCTGACATAAATGGTCGTTTGGGCCTGGCACTGTTTTGTACCTACGTTATAAATTCTCGCTTGAGAATTACTTATCCCAGCACATTCAGAGTTGCCACGCGCTGACTGATCTGTCTCCCACAAAGGGTGAACAACTCGACAGCGTGTAAACGATGTAAACGTAAATAATGGTGTTGCTCATGCCAGCAGCTCGCAATTTGTATCAGACTCGACTCGACCAAGAACGAGTATACCATTTTTTTCACGTTTTATTTGTCAGCTCTTTGGCCGGGAGCCAGGTGTGGTTTTCGACAGTTTCGGTTAAGGAGAATATGGATTTCGGCATAAGCGGTAAGAATGATTATTTTCCTAATTGCTTAAAATTAAATAGAAACATTGATGAAGTAAGACGGATCTTTTTTGTGTGGTGTCTTCTTTGATTTTATGATTAACTTGTCGTGGTTTCGATGATCTGGTGAAGATCGCGGGAATCCATTGGATGCGGCCCGTTCAGGACCGATCTGCGTGGAGAACATTGGGGGAGGCCTATGTCCAGCAGTGGACGTCTATTGGCTGAAATGATGATGTCTTGCTTTGTGATCAGTCACTTACAGTTGGGAATAAAACTGACCTCAATTTCAAAGATAAAACATTATACCAAACGACTACTTTGGAAGAGCCACGCTTCGGCAAGGACCCGATCAATCTTGGTGATACGATATCACGGTCTCACTAAAAACGGGTCTAAAGCAACGTCTAGACTATGCTTTGCGGCGGTGAAGTACCGGAGGCCAAATTCGGGGGACCAGGTTGGTAGTGCACTTCTGACTCCACTGGTGTTGCGTGTGTGTCTATAAAAGGCGCAACCCTTAATCTCGTTGCCATTCTCGTGAGCATTGTGCAAACTCTTATTATCGCTTCGCCTTAAGCCAGAATCATCAGCTAGTTGTGTGGTCCCATTACTCCTCCGTTTATGCCTCCAGCGTGACGCTGAGACCTCAAACATGCGCACGCGTCGCTTCAGCCATTGTGTTAGACTAATCATTGTTTGATTTCGGGGGAAACTCAAATGTTCTCTCTATTTACATAAATGTGAAGTGCGTTTATAAATAAACGCGCCAGACGATCCGGTGTCTGGTCTTATTCTAGGTTAATCCCTGTACTAAGAGTACCTACTAAAATATTTGACTATATCTAGGATAGTTCGATGATGATTTACGCGAATAAGGTTGATGATCATAGTAATCGACTGTTAATGACCTTATCTCGTTATCTGGATTTGAAGTTCTATTCTCAACGGCAAGAAATAAGCGTACCAGTTTTACATTGCTTAAAAAAATTCGGCAATTGGCTATACCAAATTTAAACAGGGGAACTAAATCTACTGGATCATGGACCGTGGTTACAAGTACATAATCATTATTTTATCAAATGAGGATGTCCATAGTCTATCGATAGACTATCGATAGTAAAGGTAAAATCAATAGTATCGATAGTCTATCGATAGTATTGCTGGCTGTCAATAGTATCGATTGTTTAATGTCCGATACTATCGATAGTATCGGATACATTTAATCAGGCAGCAATAATATCGAAACATAGCTGACTATCGATAGTACAAAACTGTCGATAGTATCGAGCATTAAACAATCAATAGTGTCGATAGTATTGGCGTTATCAATAGCATTGATCAAATTTTACTATCGATACTTTCGATAGTTACGTAAGTACTTTTGACAAATAGCAATAGTATAGATCAGCAACACTACTCCAGATTTCGATTAATAGGTACTAGGTGCTCCTAAATACCCTTACTATGAACGAGGCCTGCGACTCCCACGCTATGAATGAGTCATTCGTTTGTTTGTAGTAGTGGAAGGCGATTAAATGCCCCGATGCACTTAAGAAGCACTCTTTAGCCAATATACGTCACACCTCAAGCAAGATTACGATTATTAATTTACAGTATAGGGTGTAGAGTCCGTGAAGAAAACATCATTTCCAGCATGGCAGCATGAGGTCATCAGCATCATCATAATTTCATCAATAGACGCCCACTGCTAGAGATAGGCTTCCCCCAATGTTCTCCACATAGATTGGTCCTGTGCCACCCACATCCAATGGATTCCCGCGACATTCACCAGATCGTCGGTCCAACTTGTGGGGACCTGCCTTCAGCTATTTTTGTAGTCTACATTATCCAGGTATCAGTTATCATGATGATTAAAATAGGGCCGTTATCTTTTGCAGATAACCTAAATATTTAAGAGTGAATCACTCCGAGGGCGTTACTCTTCTGACGTATCCGAGAGCGTAGTTAAAATTGAATAATTTTATTGTCTATTTTTGAGGCTTAAAACTTTGTAAAACAGACGATTGTTTACAAAATATAAGCATTTTTAGTGAAACATAAATTTGAAATGGCTTAGCCTCGTTTTCTTCTCATCGACTATGAATAGGTTTGTGTTAAGCTTAGAAATAACAGAACAAATAATCTCTTTTATTATCTGTTAAAATAAACTTGAATGAAAGAAGTTTAATTTTGAAATTGTAGGTAAAAAACTTACTTTTAATAGTATTTAATGGTAGAGTACTAACTGCATACGAACTTACCTGAAACAAAACATAAAGTTAGATTAGAAATACATGAGAAAATATCACATGAGTAATGGTTTGTACATTACCATGATTATAACAAAAACATTATTTTCACATACGGCGGCAACAAATCCTAACAACTCAAATAAAGCTTAATTGAAACAATATCAAGCTATAAGGTGAGATTGCTTAAAGAATTTTGTAAAATTTCGATATGTCGTCGAACTTTTTCTCGAGTGTAGGTTATTACTAATGAATAGCAAGATAGAAAGCAGAAAAAACAAGAACACGAGTATCACAAATATCCTAAACGCATATATTTGCAATACCTGCGCATATATTTTCAACCGTTTTAGCTATAATAATTCACAGCTAAACAATTCGCAACTGCCCATTCTATGAACATTCCTCATCCATCACAAAACACACCTTTTACCAAAACAGGAGCAAAGTGGCCTCCCGACTGCAGTGCCTAAGGCGGTTTATTTCGGTCGTAGCTTCCGTAGTCCTTAGTTCTGCCCTTTTCTAGTCTGACCACGCCCTGCAAATTTTCTGCACTAATTATGAGTGTCTTGGGAGGTCTGGATATATCCTCGCATAAATTTCACTCTTGGTTATTATTTTGTTTATTGCTAATCGTTTATTTGCAAAGGATACCTTTCATATAATATCCTCAATACTTTGTAAGAAGTACGAGTATTTAATGACCGTGGTTAATAATGCTGATATGCTTATTTGATAAAATAGAAAGCAAAATATGAAAAAAATAGAACTAACTTAATAATAACAATCCTCAAACCGATCGTAACGATCGGCTACATACGCAGGATATATCTTATAGTGATCAAGTGTGTGCGCAAACAAAAGTTAAAAGGGAGTGCCCCTTTTCCCTTCCTCTCTTATTCCGATGGGACACCAGGGTGACATGACCGAAGAGGGATCGGGTGCAGGACCTACGGCTTAGCGTGCTTTCCGATGCATTGGGATTTACTAACTTAATATCAAAGTAGTGTACAAAAAGTTAAAGAAGAACAAGTGAAAGAAAAAAACACAATCATAGAAGAAAAGTAACATAGGGCAATGATCATGACGATAATAATGTAATACTGATGACATTAAAATAAAATCCCGTCACCTATTTAGATCAGTGTTACATTATAATATCACTAAACTGTTTATGAATAACTATATAAGAAATCTATAAATAGTAATAGACATGAACAGAACTAAAAGACATAGTAAAAGTATTATTGATAGATATTCCAAAGGCTTACGTGACTAAAATACAGAAAAAGACAACACAATTTTCAGGAATCAAATAATCAATAGAATAATCACATCGGATCATTTAAAAGTTGTTTGATCTACCGATTCTAATTATGTATGTACGTTAAGAAAAACCGTCCACCTGTTGATTGGCATTGCCTAGAACATAATTAGATCATCCCGGTAATGTCGCTCATCACCTCCTCTTCGATGAACCTGTCCCTTTCCCTCTCATTATCATTTCTTATTTCATCTCATTCATCCCGGCCTTGCCAGGGGTGAACAGCCCGAGAAGTATGAATTTATACGTAAATATGCGTAATAATAGCACTTGTTATGATTTTAATGGCCGAACATAGTTTTTGTTTAAACAACGCCGCAACATAAGAATACTTGGTAACGTACTAGCTTTACAAGTATTGTTGTAAATATTATATGTCTGGATTTAAACTTGTTTTAAGATGAAAATTTCAGCAATCTTGGCACAAATACAAATAATACAATACACAAGTGAAGCAGAAAATCGATAGTACTTTATGGAAATTAATGAGATATAAATTAATGAGATATACAAAGAACATTCCCACTCCAACATCTTATATGCTTATAACTTTTTAATCATTACCACTACACTAATGTTAACATCTGAAAGTGTATTTATATTTCCGTTTACCATAAAAAATGGTATCTTTTGGTAAACATGTTATATTCAATCTACATAAAGTTTTCAATATTGAATAATCTCAACTATTCCCTTATCTCATGTTTCCTGTATTGCCATAATAATTTCATTATTGTTAGTGTACATTATTAATCGGAAACATATTACTTTGGTCTCGCGTCAATTTGAATATTACACGTATATTCAATCACATAAATAAAATTAATCATCGCGTTTTATAATTACATCTTTACTTTACATGGTGTCAGTATCCAATATCCTCATTCCTCAATAATGATATTCTTCGACATTTTAATCTTGAATAAATACCATATAAATTTTCATTTGTGTTATCCTGATCCTATATCTCAATTGATTTATTACTAAATATTAACATTCATTATAAGTCTTTCACGCGACAGGAAGAATAGTTGGCACGTTTCAACTTATTTTTGGTGCTAGGAATTGTGTTTACTATTATGCAAGATGCATGCAAACATAGAAGAGATAAAGTTGTTTCTTGTCGGAGACATTCAAGAAGAAAATTATTATACCTACATTAATGAAAATGATGGAAATATGACCTACACTCGGTTTGAAAAGGAATCTCAACAGCGCAAAGCAAACCAACAAGAAAGCAGTTCTATAGACAGAGAGGCGATTAAGCTACATATTAGATTTAGCAATGATCACACCGTGAAAGAAAACGATGATTGATAACTTTCTCATAACCCAATTAATGTTGTCGAAAATCCCTTCGTCGTTAGGACAATCAAATCGTAAAATTTGCGACTGTTAAAACAATGCATGTTTATTTCCGAAATAGATTGTATAATCTACTTTCCTAACTTTAGAAAACGTGCTAGACACTCAGACTGCTGTTCAAGGTTTTTGACCTAAACTTAAATAAAATTGGCATTCCACCAAGTACTCAAAACACAATACTAGAATTCTAGCTCACTCAATCGTTTCTGAGGTATTTATGTCGTTATTGACTTTTTTTTATCTTAACCGTGTAATACGTAACTTAACATTCGCACTTTCTATTTTTTACGATGTGATGTTTTGATTCATGATTCAATTATATATATTTTTTTTATAATTATGTAAGTATACTCGACGATTCGCAATTTTTTATGCAAAGTGCTATCAATATGTCTGATATCCGTGACACAACTGCTTAAGCTTGTAGAATCAAGTGGCTTAATTTAAAGCCGTCCCGTAACGAACGAGAATATACCTGTCGCATCCAAACAAAGGAGACACAGAGCGCGTGTGAAAGAGAGGGAAACTCCGATTCGATCGTAACGTCTGCTTTAAATTAGGCCCTCAGGTTAATGTATGAGATAAAAAAAAAAGAGTGTAAAATAGTCGACTTTTTTTCGCAACATCTAAAGTGGAAAATGGGTACGGTGGATATGTAATGTCATTTCCAAAACAATTTGTAAAGGTATTAAAAAAAAATACCGATTTGGCTGTCTACACGCATCTTGTTTGTTATCATGCCGTGATATTGTTACTTACACGTGGCCTATGTGTGTGATATAAAAATACCTACACATTTCCTGACATTAGAATCGATCGCAAAATGTCCTTTGAGCAGTCCATTTGGATAATAAACTTATAAAATAATTTCAAAGAATTTAAATACCACAACAAACAAGTCTTAGCCGTATCACATTTCCGGCGGCCGATGAAAGAGATCCTTCTACAGATGGTCATTTCATTATTAATAATGATGCTACATTAAACCTTGTTGTTAAAGTAATAAGAGGTTTAGTGAGACAATTAAAAATGCTTGTAAGATGTAATGTAGCTAGTGCATATTATGATGTGGAGGTAGATAAAGATGTTCCTTTTGATAAAGGGGCAGTGACCCCGCAACTCTTACGCATAGCAATCAAGGCTGTTGATAGTGCTCGTACATATATTTTTTTGGCAATGATAAAGTTACTATTGTGCTGAATAGCTTGATCAATTAAACAACCGTTAAGACCTTGCATGAGATTATTATTCATTTTGTTGTAGTATGGCAGTCGGCCGTCCAAGATACCGCTGGAAAGATGAGGTCGATAAGGATTTGTGCGAACTCTTGGTGGATGACTGGCAGGAAAGTGCGCAAGACCGACTGAGGTGGAGGTTCTTATTATCAGAGGCCAAGACGCACTATGGGTCTCTGCGCCAACCTAGTTAGTTAGTTTTGTAGTACGAGTATGGTTTAAAGCCTCAATTACATGACTTCATATTGTAACATGAGCGTAAACCACTTCTTAGAACATTATTACTGTGATTACTCCCTGTATGGGTAGGGTAGGTTAGTTTAGTGTTTATGTTTAAGGGGGTCATGGCGGTAGAATTATGAAGGCATATGTTAGTTTTTTAGGGTTCCGTAGCCAATGGTAAAAAACGGAACCCTTATAGATTCGTCATGTCTGTCTGACTGTCCATCGGTCCGTCCGTCCGTATGTCACAGCCACTTTCCTCCGAAACTATAAGAACTATACTATTGAAGATGTATTTTGTTAACCGCATTACAATTTTTACACAAAAATTGGAAAAAATAAAAAAAATTGGGGGGGTCGTAATTTAAACCTATACGTGTGGGGTATCTATGGATTGGTATTTGAATATGATGTTGACTTTGAGCCTCCTTAATCGGCACTGCCGTGTGCCCCCGGCAGAGTAGAATAGGCCACCCTCACTCTTACCGAGGTGTCGTAAAAGGCGACTAAGGTAAAAGCTGCTGGCATGATCATCAGCACCCAGAGAAGGAAAACTGCATTTATATCAAAACCCTCGCCAACCCGTCTGTATAAGTAAGTACTTGTCTTAAGTGGAAAATCATTGCTTTCATATTTCTTTGTCACCTACATTATTTTTTTTCTGGCTAATCGCGCCACTAGCAAGGCGATTCACCTGATGGAAAGGCATCATCGCTGCCCATTGACATCCGCGAAATCAAGAGATCGATAAATGCTGTGCCGGCCTTTTTAAAAGAGTAACTCTTCGCTTGAAGTTCCTAAGTCGTAGCCGTCGTGAAATCTCCCCTAAAGTGTAACTGTTCCACAAATGAGGTAAAGTGGTTTTCAATAAGTATTTGTAAAGAACCTTCTTCAATATACACTCGTAACTTTTGTGGAATGATTCAAGTAGCGTGATACAAAATTTTGTGCTATCTATCTTTTGATAAGTTTTATACGACGTAGTTAATAGATTTTGCATTAGACTGAACTCAATAAGTAAACACAATACATCATCATAAATAGGCACGTCAGACATTTTCAAAATAACAAGATTTGTTGTTAAATTTAGGGCAACGGATTATTCCAAGTATCTATCTATATCTCAGATTTGGAATCTATCATGATCGATGACATTAGGTCAATAAAGTCAATATGCTATTTATGAGTTAGTAAACATAGTGATTTTGGTGTGAAATAGTTTCAAGATAAATCAGTTAAATACAAAATCAATTTGATTAATAGTTTAGTACAGGCAGACAAGATTGATGGAGATACCCTGAGTATTATGGACAATTTGATCGGTGTTAAACTAGTTGGAGTTATGATCATATTCATCATGAATGGAATAAGCACGCGCCCGCCTACAATTGGAAATTTCTAATACAATCGTCTTAATATATTTGCGAAATAGATTTATAAATCAATACAATGATTATGATCTAGGGTTGCTAGGTCATGATAATCCAGTAGCATATAATACATCTTCCAACCGATTGAGGCTACGGCGGCCAATCACAACGATCAGCTACTTACGCTGGATATAATATAGTGCTCAAGTGTGTGCGCAAACATAAGAGCACTCTCTATTCCCTTACCCTCTTATTCCGATGGGACACTACTGTGACACGATCGGAGAGGGGTCGGGCGCAGGACCAACAGCTTAACGTGCTTTCCGAGGCACGGCACAAGACCGCCAACTTCCAGACTCCGGGCTGTCACTAAGAATTTCTCACCGAAAACTTAGGTACAAATTTTTGGCCCGACCCGGGGATCGAACCCGGGGACCTCTTGCTCAGTATTTGCTTTAAAGTGCGACCCACTAACCACTGCGGCACCTAGGCCACCTAGGTAGTAACATATATCATAACTTCTAATAACTTCATTTCAATGCAATAATCACCCTGTTTATTCCAAATCATGCATCTTCTGTTTCACCTATTGCTCTTTTCAAAAAGATGCTGGTACGATGTCAAATAAACCAGATTGCACAAGTCATTCAAATTAAAATAGATTAAGTTTTTTTACGAATTGATGAAAGTAATTTAGCACTCGTAACATACTACCAATTTTTGGATCCGTAGTTGCTGAATCAAAGGTTTAAAAAAAACGAAGGGTAATCTCTAAAATCCCTTTTTGAGCAATAGTCTTGCTTAACCAATAGTCATATTACAAGAAATTACGTCACTTTGATGTTAGACAGTTAACCAAAAGGTAACTACGGATTAATCGATCGAAACTTACTAGATCTAAAGACCGTCACACATAGATCACAGCTTACATGACGTAAGCACCAAAGCTTCTCATTACATACATTAGTTTGTCACAAGGGGGGCTCTAATGCTACAACTGATGCTGTGAGGGTACCGGAGGCCTAATCCGGAGGAAAGGGGGGCTTAAAGGTTGGCAGGGCGCTTGTGACTCTACTGGTGTCGCGGGTGTCTATGGACGGCGACCTATCACATAAATAAAAGAAACAAAAACTGCATTTACACAAAAACTAGAGACATGCATGAATATGACTTCCATAATGTCCCTGAAATATGATCCTCTGAATCTTACAACCCTACGTCAGCTATACAGAGAGCATCCCACACAAATCGATGTAGGTAGATAACTCAAGCGCACGATAAAGCTAGTAGCCGCTAACTGTAGTGCAGAATATCACGTAATCTATGTCATTGCGCACGCTATCGCGCCGGCGCTTGTGACAATTAGGTAATAGTGCATCAATGAAGGCATGTTAGAGATAAATGTTCTTAGAGTGCAAACATTAACACTTTCGTTTAAGGACCTAAAGAAAAAAATAACTTAAGTAGAATATTTGACTCCTGCTTTATGCTTTCTGAAAGGTCCTGTGATTCGACTCGCATGCGGATTGTGAGAAGAGGGAAAGAACATGCAACCAAAAGAGTGATGAGTATGAATGTAAGTGGGTGGATGAACAGAGGACGGCCGAAAAAGAGATAGATGGATTGTGTGAAGAATGGCATGATGGAAAAAGATTCGACGACGAATGACAGGGACGTACCAACTTATGGAACAGGAAGACATACAGGTGCTCTATGCACCTGGAAACAGGGCAGGAGGATAATCATGAAAACGAATAGCGAACCGCGTGCGGTTTTTCTAATACTGTTTCATGTTTTTGTTTATTTATTTTTGCACCCCGCGATATTGGAAATACGCATGCAAGCCGAAAACGCGGCTGTTTATCAATAAAGATGGTTATAAAAACTTTCCGCTTACCACAATCCTGGCACAAGTATCATCATAATTTTCATTATAGTTAAAACAACACACCCATCTACTATGTAGCTCGATAACCTGGGGAGTCAGCATATTCAGACAAAAGACAATTTAAAAAAATACATATTTTGATCTGGACTCTAAATCGAAATTGAAACCTTTCGACTACAATGTCCAATGCGCGGGAATAGGCCCATAGAAATGTTTTTTTTTTAATAGAGTACCTAGAGTATCAAAAGAGTATGAGTAGCATCCACAATTTCTTCTCCAAAGAGGTCTCGTTATTCAACTTTGCCAAGTTTATTGCTCGGAATCTAATGTATGTGTGCATTTGTGCGTATGCGCTAGTCAAATGTGAAGTGATATGACACACGTCCGATGGTGTGTTCTGTTCTAGGATAGGGTTTCAGGTTAGGGTCAAGACATATTGTTGGAAGTAAAGCTATTTGAGTCTACAAAGATAAGCATTTATGCAAACCTACTACTTAACAAATATGTCAGAATTATATAATCGATTCTCACTCTAATATCAAACACGTTTGGTTCAATTCAGTAATTTAACAAATGGTCAAACCTGAAGTGTGGCTCTTTATGCCTAATTAGCAGACATGCCATAAATTTTATAATCACCTAAGCATACTCCGTATAAAAACGGGACGGATCTCCGTTTAGAAGCGCTTGATTGAAGAAGATGTCTTTCGAATAGATTACAATACCTAATTAGTGATATTTTTTCTTGCCGTGTAGGGATGGAAGCTCGGGAGCATTAGATAAAAAACCGTATCAAGCGCATCTCTGTATATTAGGTAGTGTAAGATCGATACAAGTAATTAATATTATAAGGCACATGACAATGACGTCACACACACACACACAATACGCCCACCGGCAAAAATAAAAATAAAAAATTTCATGATTTACACTACCGCCGTATGAACATTTACACGTTTTTACTATTCTCCTCGTATGAAATTTCTGCTCCGATTTTACTACTAAAATTCCGGCTCAGCTTCTTCTATGACTTTTCTTGCTCCGCTCCTCATATGCCTGTTCTCACTCCACTCCTACTATAACTATTCCAATCCACTCCTACTATGACTATACCCGTCTGCTCCTGCTATGAATATTCCTGCTCCGCTTTTTCTATGACTATTCCCGCTCCGCTCCTCCTATAACTATTCCCACTCCGCTCCTAATATAAATATTCCCACTCCGCTCCTTCGATAACTATTCCCACTCCGCTCCTAATATAAATATTACCGCTCTGCTCCTTCGATAACTATTCCCGCTCCGCTCCTTCGATAACTATTCCCGCTCCGCTCCTTCGATAACTATTTCCACTCCGCTTCTAATATAAATATTCCCGCTCTGCTCCCTCTATAAATATTCCTACACCGCTTCTTCTGTAACAATTCCCACGCCGATCCTTCAATGACTATTCCCGCTCTGCTCCTCCACTAAATATTCCCGCTTCGCTCCTCCTATAACTATTCCCACTCCGCTCCTAATACAAATATTCCCGCTCCGCTCCTTCGATAACTATTCCCACTCCGCTCCTAATATAAATATTCCCGCTCTGCACCCTCTATAAATATTCCTACACCGCTTCTTCTGTAACAATTCCCACGCCGATCCTTCAATGACTATTCCCGCTCTGCTCCTCCACTAAATATTCCCGCTTCGCTCCTCCTATAACTATTCCCACTCCGCTCCTCCTGTGAATAGTCACAGGCAGAAATAGTCCCACTCCGCTCCTCCTATGAGTGTATCTACGAGCCGTTTAGGGCGATGTAACTAAAGCCTTCTGCGTGCCTGCACGCGATCACTTTCTTTGGCTTTGTTCGAGATTTTCTTAACGCTAGATAGTATCGTCCTGGCAATTTATTATATAGTGCTTAAACACACTGTTTTTACGAGGCTTGTCTAATGGAGTCCTAATAAGGCAGACTAAGGCTTCAAAGACACGCATGTTATTAGTTTTCTTTTTTGATAGATCCGGCTGTTTGTATCACTGTTGTTGCAAAACACTACGCAGTTAGGCCGATGTATGCGTTGTTATGTGAATTTTGATTTTTAACTTAATTAGTATTGTTTAGAGTTGAAGCCGTGTGGTCCCCGGCAGAGTAGAATAGGCCACCCTCACTCTTACCGAGGTGTCGTAAAAGGCGACTAAGGTAAAGCTGCTGGCATGATCATCAGCACCCAGAGAAGGAAAACTCTGCATTTATATCAAAACCCTCGCCAACCCATCTGCCAAGCGTGGTGAGTATGGCAACTACCCCTCATGTGATTGTGGGAGGCCCGTGCCCCAGCAGTGGGGACTTAAATGGGCTGACGATGACGATGAGACTTGAATCAATGATTCTCAACTCATAAATATTAATGCCAAATCAGTTTGGATTCCATTCACATAGCTATAAATCTTTTTGACCTCATATGTCATAGGTATCTGCTATTAGCATTTTATGACAAAGATCCGTTTTAAAAAAAATATTAGTTGTTGTTGTAGGCTGGAAGCTATTTTCTTGTTGTAGAAACAATTTCACTAACAAGCCGTTAAAAGGTTTTTTGCGGGCGGAGACTATAAACTTTACCATGGTAAAAAAAATCTACGTACAACCGGTGCGAATAAAGAATGGGATCAGAAATGGCGGCGCATCTATTTACTTCTCGCTCGTACGCTATTTGCGTCTATACTCGCACTCGTGGGTGTGCGAGCGAGAAGTGAATAGATGCGCCCCCATTTCTGTTCCCATTCTTTATCCGAACAAGTTGTAACTTATAATTTATGAATTCACATTAAAATAAAACACTAAAACAAACCATTATAAGATAACAGAGCTTATTGTCCCTACAATTATAGGTAACCACATCATGCAGTTTAGTCCACCTTTAGTAACGTTTCGCAGTCGGCCGTAGTAACAAAAAAAAAGGTTGGGACGTAAAGATCCTCCAGTGGAGGCCACGTACAGAAAGTCGTCGCAGCCGTGGTAGGCCCCCCAAAAGGTGGACGATCTGGTGAAGGTCAAACTTAAAATGGGGGGTAAGCGCACAATAATTTAGCAACAATTCTGATAACAACCAACTTGTCACCGAGTGAATGGTGGTGTTTGACACATTGCGCCCGACCTGGCCCCAGTTATTGGGGCGCTTATCACAAAGTGGGGCTTTGTGATAAGCGCCCTCCCGATAACTCCCGACCTTCCCTACTGGTTACAAATACATCGCCTTCTAGACAGGATAGCGGAACTTATCGATGTCTATGAAAATAGCATTGGATGTCGTAAGCCGCGATTGGTACAGGAAATTGTAGTGTCGTGTTGTTTTAAGTCATTCCATCACACTAAACGTAAAATGAAGATGTAGTGTTAAGTCATATCACGATCCAGATGATTTGGTTGCCCAGTCTAATAGTTGTGAAGGCCAGGTTGCAGCTGTCTGCATTGTAAATTACAAGCTTTTCTTTAGTAGCACAGAATATGATATTGGTCCAAGAGCACCTACCCCGTCTCCGAAGTGACGACTTTAGAGCCAACCGGGAAGGAAGCACTAAGGTGATGACGATGTGTTGTTTTTAGTAGTACCACCCCTGTATAAAACTAGCCAGTTGCAAAACAGGACTTTTCGAGAAGTGGCGCTTCGGTTAAAAAAAAACTTAAGTTGTCTAAACAGTACGTCCAACGATATACGCAAACTTCTCTTGAGCCTCAGCGTTGACCTCAACGGGACTATGAATAACTAACTTAGTATTTAGTAGGTACTAAGTAAGAGGAATATATTAGCCATGTAGTTTGCATTTTACTGTAAAATAGAGGATCAATATTGAACTAAATCGTTTTCCAATATCGCAAAACATAAATCCCGAAAGGATAATGGAATACCCTGTTTTAAATCATTGTAAACCCAAATAATATGTGTTTACGACTAAGCGAAAACGTTAAACGAAAATTCCCACGTTAAACCGTTTTCAAGATTGAAGCAAAATTTCAGTTGTTACATTATCATTTTACACGTTAAATAATAGCCATTTACACCTAATAAAAATAAACTCGGCTTGTAAAAGTGAAAGTTCAACAAACCATTTCAGTTTCGTCGGCCTAACGAAGCGTAAACGAATAGCCTCAGGCCTTAAATATTCATGAAGACCCTCTGAGGGACGCCATTACCGGTCTAAAATATTCAATTATCCGGTCAAGTACTTTCACCTGAAAGTTCAGTGTACGAAAACTCGCAACAAAAATTACCTTTTAAATTCGACAACGACGCCTAATTTCACAAATTATTCGGAGAATTACGCTAAATACACGTCTGACCCCGCCGATGGCCGAGCGGCGTCTGAACAAATACGTTCGAAAATCAAACGTGCGCGCGTGATTGGTGGCCGCAATTTTCGTCGCTACACTATGATTATATAAGATGAAGTTATCAAATTTTGAAACCGAAAATTGTAGGCTTTTTGACTCTCGTTTTCATGTTTACTTTTCGTGAGCTGTATAATTTTATTAGGAGTTATTAAGTTGTCCGTGAATTTCAAGATGAGGTTCCGCTGCCTATCTTGATGATATTATAAAAATTACCGATCACCTAATTTTACGTAACTACTTACAGTATAGTACAAAAACAGTACAGCAACATGTGGTTGGTTGCTTTGCACACTATGCATATTGACATCTTGCAGTTTTATGATCTTTATTTTTCAATATACTTTAGTAATTAAGTAAACATTTATTGACCACATAAAAGATTTACTTAGACAGGACACATGACATAAGCATAAGGAGATTACACAGTAATACATAGGAAAAAATATTTAAACAAAAACAAATAAAATAAGTTATGAATATTAAATTCCACGGACACTGGTTCCGTGCCTTTTTGTGCTTATTTTTTTAAGGGTCACAAATCTTAACATTTTCTCCGCGATAAAATTAAATTAAATAAAATCACAATAGCTTAAGTTTAGGCAGTCATGCACTGGTTATTGTCAGTAGGTTGAATTTAGTGTGATTGTAAGTGGGTTTTTTTTTATTGTCTTTGGGGTAGGGAAGTTGGTTTTTACGTAGTTTATGACCCTCCCCGGGTTTTGTGGTATGTGGATATTTTATATTTTGTTTTTTTGTGGATATTTCATCATCATCATTTCAGCCAATAGACGACCATTCCCTTTTTTTCCAGGGGAAACCATCATGGCCGTCACCTTGCTACATGAACAAGGTGGTGTGTCGGACTCAAACCCTAACTAAAACCCCTGGGGTGTCCATCTCTACGCAATCGCGCTCTGCAAACCCCACAGTCCGGGACTAAGGCCTCCCCCAATGTTCTTCACACAGATCGTTCATTTTCCGCCCACATCCAATGGATTCCCGTTACCTTAACCAGATCCTCGGTTCACCTGCCACGGTTGCAAATATAATGTATAATTAGGGTATCCAAAAAGATAGATAGATAGATGTACTTTACTGCACAAAATACACAAGTTAAGAACTAGGCGTTACAGAAATTTCGTGCAGATATATAGTCTAATATTAGGTAATTTTTCAGTGGGTGGACGCTAAAAGCTTACGTTGTTTACAGAAATATAACGTTCTCCAAGGTTAAGTGATAACAATTAGCGCGCATAGTTCTAAGAAATAAATCGCACAGTTATATGCGCAGACGAGGGCGCATTTTCAATGCAACTCGTTTGTAAACATTAATTTGACAAGTGCTTTCTGTCTGACCTTCGCAATCCTCAGATACCGGCACACGATTAACTGGAACATGGTTGAGTAAATAAATAATATCCTCCAACCGATTACGGCTACGGCGGCCACCCTCAACGATCAGCATCGTACGCAAAATATATTATAGTGCTCAAGTGTGTGCGCAAACACAAGTGCACTCTCTATTCCCTAACCCTCATATTCCGATGGGATACTACTATGACACGACCGGAGAGGGATCGGGCGCAGGACCAACAGTTTAACGTACTTTCCGACTTCCAGGCTCTGGGCTGCCGCTAAGAATTTCTTACCGAAAACTTAGGTCCAAATTTTGGCCCGACCCAGGGATCAAACCTAAGACCTTTTGCGCAGTGTGACCCACTAACCACTGCGCCACAGAGGCAATCAATGGTTAAATAACTGTTTTTTAAAACGTTTATTGAAACGTTTTTAGTTAATTAAAAAAAATTTTTTTAATAACCAGCCATGTTAACGCATTTTTAAGTGATCTTTAATTAGATTAACCCTTGCTTAAAGATTAACAGCAATCAAAACGAGATCATGTACTTGGACTCAGAAATGCAGTAACAACAAAATTAAAAGCAGGAACATGGATCTGCCGTCAAAACTGATAGGCGTAACACCTGGGTGTCAGGTTACCTTCCTACAGTGGGTCAACCCACCACCTCCCATGGCCATACCAACACTATGGTTATACTGGCCGAATCGTGGGAGATGTGCGCGGATATTGCGTGTCCTTGGGACTATTGCACTCCACCGCGCACAACTCTTGACTCCCCACAAGTTATTAATCTCTTTCCTTGTCCCTAAATTTCCTACAGTGGATCAGCCGGGAATTTCACAACAAACAGATAAAGCTTTAAGAATTTGTTTGGATTTGACAGTGGGAGAGCCACGCTTCGGCATGAATGGGCCGGCTGGACCGGACTGATACCACGGCCTCATAGAATATCGGCGTAAAGCGGCACCGTGCTGTTTTCCTGCGTGTGTGAGGGTACCGGTGGCTCAGTCCGGGGCAAGGGGGGTTTAAAGTTTGCTAGCGCACTTGTGACTCCACTGGTGTTCGGTGTCTATGGGCCGCGACAATCGCTTACCATCAGGCGATCCGTCTGCTCATCTGTCACCTATCACATTAAAAAAAACGCATATCTTAAACAATAACTTAAATGCAGGGCTTTTGTTAAAAAAATGGCAGAAGGGAATCCGAATCGAGTTATGACAGAGGTAAGTTAAATCTTAGAGACAAAGCTGGTTTCTATTGATAAATTACTTTTAGTCGCGATTTTTATTGATAAATAATTTCACAACAGTAACAACTGGATATCAAGTTACCTTCCTACAGCGGATCAACCGCGAATTTTACAAAAAGCAGGAAAAAAAATTATTGAAGGGAGTCCGATTTCTTTCTTCATACTTCCAATAATATGCTTCAGTTGCTCTTAATATTTAAGAGCACAATGGATATGATCATATGGTCGTAAATTCGAATCCAAGAGTGCAACTTTCAATTTTTCTAATCGATGTAAATCCTTTTTTTTATATGAGAGGTGGCAGACGAGCAGACGGATCATCTGATGGTAAGCAATTACGCCGCCCATGGACACCCGCAACACCAGTGGAATCACAAGTGCGCTGCCAACCTTTTCCCCTTCCCCCCATTGGGCCTCCGGTAACCTCACTCACACGGCGAAACACAGCGCAGGCGCTGCTTCACGCCGGTCTTCTGTGAGGCAGTGGTATCACTCCGGTCGAGCCAGCCCGTTCATGCCCAAGCGTGGTTCTCCCACGTTCAAATCCTTAGGTCTTGCTTGGTGGCGAGGGAATAATTTGCCAGGAAACCTGCAAGTCTCAGATCCCACATTTGCTGCAATAATTATATATGTGTAACCATGATTCACATGAAGAGAGTATAATTAGTACAACATAACAATGCATGTAGCATTTTTATTGCTTGGCCTAATTCTCCTGCCTAAAGTAAATAAAATAAATAAATAAATATTTAATAACATCACATACATTGATCTGACTCCGAGATAGGTAGCTCAAGCACCTGTGTTACGGATATCAAAATCAACAGTGGGATTACAAATATATACATATAATACTTTTCTTTTGTAAATACATACTTATAATACATAGCAAACACCCAGACCAATACAAACAAACATGTTCATGCACACAAATGTTTGTACTGTGCGGGGATCGAACCCGCAACCCTTGTATCAGAGGCAGCGTTCACTACCACAGTTCCAATCGGGTCGTCAATGTAAAGTATGCGAAGATCAGACAGTCAATCCCATCACTTTGATACCAGTCTCCAACGACGATCATTTTTTTTTCGTATGGTACTGGTCACCAAACTCTGGTATCATACACGGCCGAGTGGTCTGCAATTACCAGACTTACCTAAGGATCATACACCAGTCGGGCTAACATGCCATCGTGAGATATGTCACGGAAGAGATACGACGAATTTGTCGATATCGACTAATGTCTTTTTCTCTAACATGCGCATCACGATCGACAAATTTCTCGTGGTAGACAAAGGATTACTCGTGTAGATAAACCAGTGTTGCCCTTTGAAATATACATTTGTTTTCTTATATAGCTACACTGGTTTCGTTCATTCAATTAACCACGAGATACGGGGTAGACAAAATTATGTCGCGGTGCGCATGTTAGGCCAACAGGATCATGGTAATATACCGCATAAACGGTATAATCAGGTTATTTGTCTGCTCGTCTGCATAGGTGGCAGAATAAAAAATAATGAAAAAAAAAACAATAAAGCAATAGGTGGATCAAGACCACCTACCACCGCATGAAATTCCACATCATAACTCACCTTTTCATTTTATTCAAAATCACTTTCAAAAATCAATCGCCACAGATAACCCTCCAACACCTGCCAAAGTTATGGCTTTTAAAAACGACTTTAATAAGAATTTAAACGCTTTAAAAACGAGGGTCCAACCCAGATAAATAAACCAAATCTCTCATTAGTAACACGCAGTAACTCAAAGCAGAATTCGCACTGGGTTGCCCAAAGCCCTTGTTACTGAAGCAATAAGGTTTAAAATTAAAAAAGGGTGGTGTAAAAAGGGTAGTACAAAAGCTTGGACATGGGTTATCAACTGGTACAGCTTTTTGGCTATAAACAACTCACTGTCCCACTTGGCAAACAAATTTGGTAATAATTTTGGACGTTGGTTTAATGGGGACAAGGTTACAATTTACAATGTGCAATAATGGCAACACCCTGGCAATACAGGGGCAATGTATTTACTTTATTTAGAGCTATTCACCCTTACATGACTTTTATTATCGGTCCAGTTCTCTGGGACGATCATCCTTTATTTTGCTTTTGTTTATGTAGGTATGACATACGAAAGCAAAAGAAACACCAAATTTACTTAATCAAATAAAAAAAAGTTTAAAAACTTAACTTAAGTAACTTTATTTTTATATAATTTATATTGAAGGTGGCCGTGTGGTCCCCGGCAGAGTAGAATAGGCCACCCTCACTCTTACCGAGGTGTCGTAAAAGGCGACTAAGGTAAAGCTGCTGGCATGATCATCAGCACCCAGAGAAGGAAAACTCTGCATTTATATCAAAACCCTCGCCAACCCGTCTGCCAAGCGTGAGTATGGCATGAGGTGAGGTATGAGGTGAGTATGGCAATTACCCCTCATGTGATTGAGGGAGGCCCGTGCCCCAGCAGTGGGGACTTAAATGGGCTGATGATGATGATGGTGATGATATTGAAGGTATGTGAATAATGATTACAATTTGAAATGTGCTTACAAAGTAATTTTATTTACCTACACGACACCATCAGGAAAAAAATATAGTAGTTATTTTTATGACATAGGTAGCAGACTAGCCGACACATCACCTGATGGTAAGCGATCACCGCCGCCCATGGACACCTGTAACACCAGTGGTGTCACAAGTGCGCTGCTTTTAACATGTAGTATACTTTCAAGTGCTACGGCACGAGCAAGGCTCGGCATCTCTCTCCGAGATCGAATCCGAAATGAGGTGATCCGGCAGAGAACCAAAGTCATCGACATTGCTCACCGGATGAGCAAGCTTAAGTGGCAGTGGGCTGGCCATATTAGCCGCAGCACCGACATCCGATGGGGTAAACGAGTTCTAGAGTGGAGACCGCGTCTTGGCAATCGTAATGTAGGGCGCCCTCTGGCTAGGTGGAGGGACGATCTGCGCAAGATGGCTGGCAAGAGCTGGATGCGAGAAGCCATGGATAGATCACGGTGGCGAACAATTGGAGAGGCCTACTTCCTGCAGTGGACTGCGATAGGCTGATGATGATGATGATACTTTAAGTCCACTAGATGGCGCGGTAGTCGATTTAATGTGACGTCATATAGCCCATAACCAACGGATGCTAAAGATAATTTGTCGGTAGAAAGCACGAAACCTTATTTGGCAAAATTCGATAACTATGTTGTTTAGCACTTGTAAACTAATAATTATTATAACTTATCATAGCCCCCTTTTTGCTTAGCCATTGTCGGGTAAAAAAGTGCGTCTGTCTTCAACCATTCTGATCAATTTTAGTTTTCCGTGTTTCTCTAACTGATGGCTATGATATTAGGAAACTAAAAGCATATCCCCTCTATTCCACTCATCACCAGAAATCATGGTGTTATCTGCCCCGCTCGCAAAGGCACCGCGTTCATTAGGCCGGGGCTGCACGCGGACATTTACACTAAGGCTAAGGACATATCGTTACATTATCGTAGGGTCTTATTCATTATTGTTTGTTAAACCTTTGATAACTACAACGGTGTTATACAGCAACTTTCATTGCTTTTTTGCATTTGCGGCAAACGGTGCTATGGAACTATGCAGGTATGTTGAAGTCGAATGTCCCCGTTGAGGACAGGACACGCCGGAACGCAAAGTGTTGCGCGCTTTCACTCGTGTATTTGCATCCTTACAAGAAGCAACGATAGAGTTATGGAGTTACATTTGTGTATTAGAACTAGTTCTACGTCTACCTCTGAATCAGGCCATAGGAAGTGACATACATTTTAGTTACTTAAACTAAAAACAGGTGTGATCAGAACATGAAACGGCGAAGCAAGCACAAAAGAAAATATCGTCTTGTCTTATTAAGTACGGTTGAGCTCAGAGCACCTGCCCGATTGGATCATGGGTATGAATGTCACCTGTACTCAATTGAAGATTATTTTAGTAAAAAAAAAAACTTACAATTTTTCAGTGTGCAATTTTGCTTGAAACTATGAACACCAGGGTTTTAACAGCCCTTACAATGTAATGTATATTGGACAGGTCTTGCGATTGCTCGCATTTAAATTGACGACATTAAAATTGTAGACTCCGCCTTACTGTAATTTCGTACTGGCAGAAATGAATGGACTGATGCCCAATTGTTTTCGGGGAAATCGTCGTGCGATCCAAATTGTATAGGATTAGATCTCATAAAGTAACTGTAATTTCATGGTGTGTAACATGTAGTACAAGTGCTTTACAAAATAAATTCTTTCGTAGGTATTGAACAATATAACGTGGTAGTTACAACCAGGGACCGAATAACCCCTTTTCAGAGTTAAGCCTATGGCTAGGGCAATCCTATTGTTAGCTTACCAAATCAATAAGGTTACCCTATTGATTGTGTAACCTTATTGTATTGGTAACCTTATTGAAGGTTACAATCGCGTACCGAATAGTAAGGGTTACCCTATTGATTGTATATCTCTTTTCCACAACCTGTCAAACGAACGAACTCAATCCGACTAATCGGCTGCCGCCGTTAGTGAGGTGCGCAATAATGATTCAAATGTTTTGCGCGTAGAGATTAATATAGCTTGGTAGAATTGTAAACCCCTATCTTGATATGGTAAGCCCATTTAAACGGGTTCCCGAGATGATAGCGCTTACCGTAATGAATCGGTAAGCAAATGATAGGCTTACCTTATTGAAAAAACTCTATCGGAAACCCATATAAGGGTAACCGATTCCGGTCCCTGGTTACAACTCATTGTTCGTAGGCGACAACGAATATGCGGCAGGTATTAGCTACTTGGACTGACTAACAGTTGGTAGAATAAGAACTACTTACCAAGGCCTAGAATGATGCACCAACTTTTTCTGTTGACTGTACGAAGAAAAATTCTGCATATCTGGTATATAGTATTAGACGAATAAATTCGATTGGCATAGGACATCTCTAGCCTTACGCACAACACTAGTCAATCTGACACACGACCTGTCATGACTGACAGGTCGTGTGTATCGCGCGAGAAAATTGACGTCAGTCATATGGGTGGGATATGGGATTGTTGCTCATTTCAGTAATTTGGGATTAAACCTTATTTTCTAACTTAAACCGTACCTTTCATCGTAGGTTTATACCTACAATGAAATAATAATAGCGTTCAGAGATAGTGAAAATCCGTGTTACTTACTAGCATTTAAATTCATTGCATTGGACATCCGTATTACGATACGGATATCTGAAAACATGTAGGCAATCTTAAATTTCGAGTAAAATTTTTTTTTTATACAGAGGTTCAGTATATTGGCTCTCCTCAGCCTGATGGTAAGCAAGAGAAGAGAGTCAAGTTGCAATTACAACGGAAGCGATGTCAAGGCGTCACCTCCGTTGGCACCACCATATTGGCCCTCGAGATGCTTGTTCACGCTTCGTTTGAATGAATCCATATTGTAGGAAGGAGGAAATACGTGCGCCGGCAACGAGTTGCATTTTTTGATGGTGCGGCAGAAATAGGAACTGCCAAATTTTCCGTGTTCCTATGTTATCCACTGTGAAGCGGTGACAGTGTTGTCCGGCGCGTGTAGTTCTGTGACGGAATAGGACAGGTGGCATGAGGGAGAAAAGCTATTCAGAGCATTCACCGTGATTTAGACGGTAAAAGAAGTTTGTGAAAAAGTAATCCAATAGGTTTGTGTACTAGGTCAGAGATTGGCAGATTTTTTAAATAGCATTGAGAAATAACGGTCAAAGGGAATTATGTACAAAATTTCAGCTTGAAACCTTATGTATTATTTTTGTTCATACCCTCAAAAGCAAAGATAGGCAAGTAAATTTTAAGTCTTAAATTTACGAAATATTTATATAGCAATCGATATCTTCATTCAATTTAAAGCAACTTTTGTTAAGAAACCATTTTCATAATCGCACTATTTTATATAGGTATCGAACAAAGGCTATCTCGTGATGCGCACAAGCTAGTGAGGGCTGACGTCACGCCTCGCGTCGCTGTTTGTATGAAGCGTTTTGGGCAAGTCTATTTTAAGTGATTTTCAAATTGTCCTATCTCGAAGAGTTTCCAAGCTAACAAATCCATTCTTTCACCGATGTTTTCACTTTTGAGGGGTTCTTATATTACCAACAAGAGAAAAAAATATAGGACACAAGCCTATTACCAAAAGTAGCTATCTACATATTTAATGAGCCCGTTCTTAGTTCCGTATTACGCATAACATTCTAAGCTACATCTTTACAAGTCCATTAACCAAAAAATAAAGTAAAATGTACATTACAAAGTTTGTTTCTTTTTCACTTCCGCCTACAGCGTTCGGCCGAAGTTATCAAAGGGGGTGCTACCGGGTGGCCCATTTAACCACTAAACAAACATACTATTTGACTAAATCCAAGTTTATGGGTGCATTAACAATATAACTCACTCTTGATGGTTAAATACTTCCAATAAATATGAATATTGTAAACGTATTGTGATTTAATAGGCAAACTTAAGGTGGGCTAGCGTAGTGTGGATATGACACCGTAAAATGTTTAATTAAACAACATAAGCGTTAAATAAAATATACAATAATCGTGAAAAGCTAAAAACATGTTATATTGGCTTTTTCATTCAAGTATACATAATTAACAATCCGCATTTGGCAAGCGTGGTGATTAATGCCTAATCCCATCATTGCCCTGCAGTGGGACAGTTTATAGGCTGATACTTTACTTTTTTCTTTTTATAGATAATTAAATTGTTTTCTGATTTGCACAACGCTGTATGATAAATGTTTTTTTTTGTATTTTACCTGAAATCAACAGAATATTCCTGATTCTTTTTGGTATAGTGTACAATTTCCTATAAATAAATAAATGTCATCTGCCACCTATCCATAAAAAAAAGAATGTCCTAGCCAATTCCTGGATATGTCCTTTCCTCACAATGTTTTATTTCATTATCAACCATGGATCTGTGATATAGTATAATTATAATAATAATTCTATAATAATAATAATTCTAACAACATCTCATACGTTGACCTGATTCCGTACTAAGTAGCTTAAGCACTTGTGTTACAGATATCAGACAACAGAGGAACACAAATATATACTTAAATACATATATTACACCCAGACACTGAACAAACACAAGGGTTCATCGCACGAATGTTTGTCCAGGGTGGGGATCGAACCCACGACCTTTGGCATAAGAGGCAGGGTCACTACCAAATTATTTTTTTATGTCATAAGTGGCAGACGAGCAGACGGATCAACTGATGTTAAGCGATTGCCGCCACCCATGGACACGCGTGACACCATTGGAGTCACAAGTGCGCTGCCAACCTCTAAACCCCGTTTCCCCCGGGATTGGGCCTCCGGTAACCTCACTCATGCAGCGAAACACAGCACAGTGCTGCTTCACGCCGGTTTAGTGGGAGGCGTGGTATCATTCCGGTCGAGCAGGCTCATTCATGCCGAAGCGTGGATATCCCACGGTAAAATTACTGTTTAATATTATTTATATACACTTATGTTGTTTAATAATAATTACTGTTTAATGTACTATAGTAAAGTCGAGCGGAAGTGGTTACTTTAAAATCACCAATTAATCCAGGCGCCATTTTGTCGTCAGTATAAATTATACGACGACAAAATGGAATGTCTAATCAGACACGGAAACCCAAGTAGGTGTCAACCACAGGTCTGTAAAAACTGTGCTAGAACTGTGTGACATAATTACTTGTTGATTTAATAAGCCACTTCTTGCTTCTAGTTAATTTCTGGTATCGGATAAATCTGTCGGGTTTTGATAGAATCTGGTAAATGCTAACTGTCCTTACAACACCTTAGCTCATTATGAGGTAATTGGCAGCTTAAATATATAAGGCTAAATAGGAAAATAAGTGTAGGTGTTAGAATAATATTTGATGTTTCTGCATTATCATAGAAATATTATAAGAAACAGTACATTCACTTTAATAAAGATGCCCTATTAATAAAAAATCTGTTATTTCATATAAAATGGAACGCCCACTCGGTACATCTGGCTTACTTAAAGTGTTTTAAATAAAAGTTTTTTTTTAATTCTATTTTTAGTTCAGGGACTTTCATCATCATCGTCAGCCCATTTAAGTCCCCACTGCTGAGGCACGGGCACCCCTCAATCACATGAGGGGTAATTGCTATACTCACCACGCTTGGCAGACGGGTTGGCGAGGGTTTTGATATGAATGCAGAGTTTTCCTTCTCTGAGAAGAGAAGGGACCTTAGGGTTAAGGGAAGGGTTCTTAGGGACTTTAACCTTGTGTTATGTCAGTCCCATCGTAACCTAAACATTATTATTACAATTTAAAAGATATAGTTAACTACGTTACATGATATATTTACATGAAATAAAAGTCAATAAGAGTTTTTGACATTAAAATGATTAAAATTTACAGTGTTGGAACGATAACTTAATGTATAATATAAATTTAATGATAAATATAGGATTATTTTAAATTTGCATGCCTGTGTCAGGCTTAATATAGAGAGACACTATTAAATCTAAGACATGTATGTATACCTATATTATGCAAATAAATGGTTTGAATTGAATTGAATTGAACTACATTACAGAATCTTCAGATAAGTTAATAATAGGGTATTTGACCAATCTCAAGTTTGTACAAAATATTAAAACATATTTCATCAAAATATAAGTAAATATGTACCAATATCAAAAATTCTCACTTAAAAAAATAACGTCTATCCGGTTTTATGGTCATTCGAAGATTAATGGGCATTTCCATTTTAAAAGTATGAAATTACTAAAAAGTAATTATACCATTAAATAACACATACAATTTGCACCCACTATTATAATATAACCATTGACATAAACGAAACATTTGATATAGCTACCATACAAAATTCAAATAAAATACATACAAAATACTTGCGTGTGACGTCACATGCCAGTCGCCATTTGTATGGAGCGTTTTGGGTGTGCCCAAAATAATGTGATTTTAAAGTTGTGATATCTCAGGCAGTTTAAATGAGAATCAAGTAATTCTTACAATGTTTCTATTTCTACAATTGAGAAGTCCTTTTGATTACAAAAATAAAAAAAATGTCAAACACCGTATTCTCGGCATTCGGGTCATAGCCCACACAGTGAGAATTCTTATCCACACAAATGCAACGTTCTGGTCCTATCGGGATAGAAATTAAAATCAGTTCAGTTTGTTTACGAGCCGCACTCCTGCGCATCCTCGAGCACCGTTAGGCGCGCGCGCACAAATTACGACTAATCGATATTGGGATCGCGCGTACCCACATAAACCATATCACCCATTCACGTGAGGTGGTTTCTTATAGGTGGTTTTAAATAATTTAAAATACAATAATAAAAAAGACGTTTTTTAGTTAAATGACAATTATGCAAATATTTTTTTTGGAAACGCTTTCTTTTATTTTATTTTTCTTAAATTCATCACTTCGAACACAAATTGCAGCAGTGCTGGACCGATTATGCAGCCTTAAGGTATGTTTAGGCGGACATTTTTTTTACCTTTGACCATATGTAGGTATGGATGCTGTTGTGCGAATAAAGAAAATTAGAAACTTCTCGGGGAAATAGTACTAATGAAAACAAACATTTTTACTGAGGGAACATAGGGTCTAATCTTTAAAAAATCGCACTCCCATACAAATCCCATCAATCAGCCGATCATTTAGGGGGAGGATATTAAAAAATACGATGTATAAATTATTTTTAATTATTTTAAAGATCGTCACCTTCAAAGGCCGGATTGGCGACAGGTGGCTGAGAACAGAACGGAATGGCGAATTCTCGTGTCGGAGGCCAGGATCCACTTTGGGCCGCTGAGTAGGCGTAGTAAAGTAAGTATAATTTATTTTATTCTCTGATTTCGCAGATGTTCATGGGTGGCGATGATTACTTTCCATTAGGTGACTCGCTTGCTCGTTTGTCCGCCTCTAGCATAAAAAAAAATAATAAAAAAAAAAAAAATTCCAATACATTTATGTATGCCTGCGAGCACTCGTTCTCTGCAAGGCGCAGTGACGTGGCTGTTGGTACAATTTGGGACGGCTCTACTCTCCTGGCTGTCCCCATTCCCTCCCCCGGGGCTGGGGGAGGGAATGGGGACGGAAGCACGCCTCGTAGGCGGGCTTCCGTTCGGGAGTAGTCGTGGTGGCAAGTTTCGTATCGTGGCCCACGACTTTCTTCCACTATGGACGATGAGGGAGAGTCCCAGGAGTTTTAGTCGGAATGCCTCTGGCCGGCTTCTCGTTAGGAGAAGCCGTCGCCAGATGAGAGTCCGACATAACCTATCCGTTTACAGACGGATGGGTATGCGTAACGCATTTCTCCTGGGTCATAAAAAAAATCTGACCATCTTTTGGGATCATCTGACCATATTTTTTTCAAGCGTTGCTTGACCTATAAATACATCGAGTAACGTATAAACACACATCCCCTGTTGATACATCCTCGAGGAACATCCTGTATAACACAAATAGTTCCTAATCTCGCGGCGCTAGAGTTTATTGTTATTAGCCGGTCATAGGTTCGATGCTCGGTCACCAGTAAATTGTTCGAATAGCATTGGAGTATTGATCGAATCGAATTATTTTACGGTACTCTTTGTGGAGATTTTATGAATACCTCATAGTACCTAAATGAACTACGTATAGGTACTTATATTATAAGAAGTATGAAAGCGTGTAGATTTGTAAAAAAATAACTCAAAAACTGCTGAATTAATTTGATACTTCTTTCACCATTAGAATGCTACATTAATCCTACAACCGATTACGGCTATCATAACGATCCACCACGTACGCAGGATATATTATAGTGCTCAAGTGTTTGGGCAAACACAAGTGCACTCTCTATTCTCTATATAGAATGAGAATAGATAATTGGATTCCGAAGGGACCCCAGCCTGACACGACCGAAGAGGGATCGGGCGAAGGACCAACGGCTTAACGTACTTTCAGAGGCAGGGGGGTACAAGACCGCAAATTTCCAGACGCCGTGCTGCCACTAAGAACTTCTTACCGAAAACTTAGGCACAAATGTTTGGCCGGATCCGGGGATCGAATCCGGGACCTCTTGCGCAGCCGACGCTTTAGAGTGCGACCCAATAACCACTGCGCCATCATGGCAGAGCAATGCTTCATTCTATTTTCTGCTACAAACATACGAGTACAAATAAATTCATACAACTTCTCATACTATGAGAAGATTATTAGAATAGTTATTTACGAGATTTCTACCACGTACCTTATTATACCGAATATAGTATATATAGTACCGAAATATCGGAAACTCAAAGTTTCCGATATTTCGGCACTGTTGCAGGCGCCATGGGCACGGAGTGACTGAAGTTTTTGCGGGAAAGATGTTACTGGCAGACAAAACGGACTCACTATTTTCTCGCACCTGTTCTCGACAAACAACACTCACAGTATCTGGCCACGAACACACTGGCGAGAACAGGTGCGAGAAAATAGTGAGTTAGTGAACAGTGGTAGGGGAGACCTAGGAGGGTTGTGACAGAGGTGAGTTGTGACAAGGACGATTTCTTTCTACCTATAAGAGTGAGCCATATAGCAACAACGCGAGTTTATCAACATCCAGGCACACTACTCCAGTTAGTACCTGCCGGCGGCGCACGAGGCGTGACTACGTTGATCTGACGTCTGTGCACAAAAAAATGCGAAAAGTAAGTTTTTCTTCAAAATTTTGTAAGAATTTATTTAATGTCTGAGTATAAGTGCATCCTTTTGTTGTTTTTTCTTAATTTGCACGGGTATTCAGGTCTCTAACGGCTGTACTAATATTTTGTTTGCGCATCGTGTTTCCAAAATATGAATTATTATTCGGCCCTAGTCGTCATTTTATACACCTAGGCGAGTTGTGACAGCCTGTCACAACTCTCCTATCTTACTTCATTTTTCTGTTGGGTTATCACCACAATATTTTTCAGTTGTTTGTTTGTTGTTAATTTATATAATGGCATGCTGCACATATTGAATGCCTAGTTTTTCGTTACAGATCTAAATCAGATTTCTAGATCGGATTAATTTTGGGCCTCTAAAAATGCACTAAATACAGCCTGCGACAATTGGATGCGAAGCAACGCCGGAAAAGTCATGACCATTTATGACATCCCATCTATTGCAAAGTCTGCATTTGATGTAGCAATCATTGCAAGAAATATGAGTGCTGGTTTTGCTGCAACTGGAATATGGGTTGTTAATACCGACATATTTGGAGAAGCTGTTTTTCTGCCTAGTCAAGTCCCTGATCGTCCCAATCCTGAAGAAGAGACCGTTTCAAAAATTGTCGACAACCCAGCAGAAAGAACCATAACTCTAACTCTTAATGTTAGTGCAGTTGATAATTATGAAGCAAGAGCCGTTACTCCAGGTACATCTGCAGCAATGGGTTCAGTGCCTAGAATGTAAAGGCTGGGCTGACACGTAGATTGTACTGGAGACAAGCTTCGTTACGTGTGCCATAATTGTGAATCAGATTAGATTAGGATTTTGGACTGATTATAATAATAATAATATGATTGATCTCAAAGCGATGCCATATTAGTTAATTAAAAGATATTATTACTTGTTATGGGAATTTAAATTGTTTATTTGGTTCTAAAAGTTGATTAAATATTATTTTGGTGAAAAAACATGTTTGATTTATTTAATTTAAGCCCAATGCTATTTTCATATCAAATAAAATATTATATACAATTCTGTCACAACTTACCTCGGTACCTGTCACAACTTACCTCGGTGGTAGGAGAGTTGTGACAGGGGGAGTGGTCCTTGATTTCGTTGATTTTCTCAGAAACCAGTACATTTATATTAATTTTGGTAATTGTTTTAAAAAGAGAAGGAATGACGCTAAACTTATTTATATGGGTCATAACTGTTAAATGTTTCTTGATCGAGATATGGCCTCTGAAGTTAAAATTGTCACAACCCTCCTAGGTCTCCCCTACCGCAGGTGCGAGTAGTAAAAGACTGTGAAGGAGGGTAGACCGTTTTGTCTACCAGTAACATCTTACCCGCAAAAACTTCAGTTACTCCGTGACCATGGTGCTTGCAACAGTGCCGAAATATCGGAAACTCAAAAATAAGGTACATCGTAGAAATCTCGTAAATATCAATATAATGATAAGATTACCTCATTTCGTTCTATGTCCGACGTCGGTTATATTTTACTTTGGGAAAAAGTGTAATCCCTATGGGAAACATCAGATACTACACAGGCAACATTGCGTTTAGGAATATAAACGTTAGACAGACAATTTATTAGAAGAGAGATTAAAATACTGCTTCCTAAGAAAGTACATTTTCTGAGAAACAATAATTTTAGAAGACCATTATGACGCCAAAATAAGAATAATAGTAGCAGACATTAATAAATAGATGAATTAAAAGAAAATAGTGTCTTTGATGAAACTTTGTGAAGCAGGACAAATATACAAGTAATCGATTCGTTTTAGTCATTAAAGACACAGGCAAACAACACTTGACACATTAAATGAACAGAGCTCAAACGTCCTAAAACAAATTAAAAAGATACTCAAGCAATTATTAAATCCATTAATAGTGCGACATAAACCCAAATTAATTCTCTATTAAATCAACAGTATCGACAATCAGAAGAAACATTAAACAAACCGACAGTCCGACCGATAACGATTTACTACTTATTTATCTGCGGCTTTTAACAGAAGTGAGGACCATCAAATTGTACATTAAGATTTTTACTACTGCCTAATCTGAAATTTCGCTGAGATTCGCTGGAGGGGGTTGAATAAGGCTGGTTATTCGTGGCGCGACTAAACGCAGCGTAACAAAGGTTACCTGTTTATTTTATATTATATGTAGAGGTCACCGGAAAGTATAGCACACCGGAAATGTAACATTTTTGCGGGATTAGATGACTTCAAAGTAATGTCATAATATTGTTTTTGAAAGCAAACAAACAAGTAAAAATAACAGCCCAGCGAACGGGAAGCAATTATCGTATATACATAGATGCTTGAAGAAGTTATCAAGGATATCACTTACGCTTTGTCTACTTTGTATGACCATGCATATTCTGCCCATACATTTTTGCAGTGATTCTGTTTCACCTGCAGTGTGTTAATTTGCATTAACTCATTATCTTATGTCTTACGTCATTAATTAGGTAATCCGAAATTAAGAAACAGAAAAAAGGTCAAATTTCTCAGGTTTACATCAAAATAAAAAAAACCTTACAACAGCAGCATAAAATTGATCTCAACATTTTATAGTCCACAATTGTGTTATAGTTGTCGTATAGAACACTGTCGTATTTTGTTTGTTACAGTTGTTGACATGCGACATCGTGGAGCGTTATGTGGCGTCGCTCCGTCAACAGCGGGCCTAATTCTTAGGGGTATTAAATTTTTACGAGCCCCAAAATAAAGGTCCCAACGAATTCAGAGCGTCCGGCATGGGAACCCATCATCATGGACAAACAGATGATAAAAAGTCATTAAACGACATTTTTATGGTAGGAAAATAGAATATCAACGCAGATCTAAGATTTTTCACATCACTTTTTAGGACAATTTGAAGATAAAGTTTCACTTGTATCATTGTTTTGTGACACCCTTTTAGCTTTATGTGTTTTATTGCGGCATAAAACATGGGGTGAAATAGAAGGATAACACCTTTATGATCCTATTATGGAGCGTTTTACTCAGTTTATCCAGTTCACCATTACGGAACTTTCTACTCCTTAGGTACCTCAGTTTTAGGGAATGGTTTAGCCGCCGCAATATTTCCTGACGTTTATGACTAAGGGACCTCAGTAGAGTTTAGTATATAAAAGGCTGGCACCGTATCAGCTCATACAGAGGCAGATTCAGTAGGCAGCGGCGATTACTTACCGACTGTATACCTAAAGGAGATCCGAATGAAGACGAGGGTAACAGATTATTTTTTTATAGAAAGTCCAATCAGGATGACCTCACTCCGCCTGATGGTAAGCGGCCGTGAAATCCAAATATGAGGCTGTCACAGAAAAACTAACAAAGTACCCATTGTGTCTGCCATCCTCACCCTAATGGCCTGTTGAGATGCCGTTTCACGTCCCGCCTAAAAGACCCCGGATTGTATGAAGGAGGAAACACATGAGCTGGGAGGGCATTCCATGCCTTGATGGCTCGGATGGTTAACACTCGATTGTATGAGCTGAAGTGGAGATGAGCGGGATCTTGCCTGGTAGCAAGGTTTGAAGATAAGTTAGACCAAGGGCTTCATCACCATCATCTCGATGGATAGCGGTCTAATACTGTGCGTTTCTCGAGGAACTTTCTACCACGTACCTCAGTTTTCTGTGGAACGGTTTGGCTGCAGGAGTATTTCCCAACCTTCGACATAAGGACCTTAAAGAGAAGACTCTTTTTTAAAAAGGCCTCGCTTGCTCGTGTTATCTCAATTATTTATTTTCGAGTGAAGTGGAACAAATAACAATAGTGCTATCTTCAACTTCATTTGAATTTCTTGCGATTTTAAATCTTTAACGACCCTGATTATGACCAATTAAATTAGCGTTTATATGCAATCTGTGATCAAACGATATATTGATTAACCAGTTGCGATAAAACTAATTCATTCCACGATTTGGAATATATTGAATCACATTCCAGAGCGAGCCAATTCGTGATATGTATGGACTCGCTAAAGTATCCAAACCTGTATTTTTTTATCCTAGTATCTTTGAACTCAAAGACATTTGTTTCAATATTACCTAATTAAAGTGGCAAATTTATGTACTTAACCGACATGTCTGTGCATTAAATTACTGCGGGAAAACGTCACATTCCTGTGGGAAAAATCTATTAGTTCACGCGGGTGCGGCTAGCAAGTGGGAAGCTAATCATCCTATCTTTTATAAACTATTTTTATAGGAAATCGAAAAGTGTCCCCATATTAAGCAAAGAGCTATGAAAGTAGCCATGGGATCTATAGAGAAACGAAATCCGTATAGTCTATATATGTATATATAATCGTGTACTATACAATTATTATTAATGAATCCCGTAACCGTGGGAGAGCCACGCTTCGGCGTGAATGGGCCATTCGACCGGAGTGATACCACGGCCTCACAGAAAACCGGCGTGAACCAGCACTGGAGCCCAATTCTCGTGCTCGTGACATTTATTTTCATACGACATATATCACTAAAACATAGTTTTTTTTGTATGGTTTTCGGGTGATATCCACCATGTTCTCAAAATATCACAAGCACGAGAATTGGGCTCCTGTTCTGTGTTTCGCTGCGTGATTGAGGGGAACGGAGGCCAATCCGGGGGAAAGGTTGACAGCGCACTTGTGATTCTACTGGTGTCGCGGGTGTCCGTGGGCGGCGGCAATCGCTTACCATCAGGTGATCCGTCTGCTCCTCAGCCACCTATAACATACAAAAAAACCCGGCACATGGCAGCTCCTCAGTGGCGAATGTGAGGTACTCATAAGGGGTTGTATTTTTTTTCATAGCTAATAATAGTAAAAGCAAATTAAGAAAACATGATTCCTAATAAAACTAACACTCCTACCGGAGAAACAAGGATCATAAAATATAAGCTACTTTATTAAGGAAATGCATTCAATTTGTTCCGATCGCGTGACCTCCCCGTATTAAGTACATACATAAATCTAGGTAATTTTGATAGATGCTCACTTTCGGGGTATTATCCTAGTGATGCCGCATGAGTCACGTCGAGTCACTCGACTGTCGTAAAAATAAAATATTGACACGAGTTTTTGTTTATGTGATATCTGTCAGACGATCAGTTGGATTACATGATGGTAAACTATTGATATTGAGGCGGATTGGACTTCCGTGCTTTCACTCACTCGGCGAAACACTGCACAGACCTGGTGGCTTAATTTAAAGTCGTCCCGTAACGAACGAGAATATACCTGTCGCACCCAAACAAAGGAGACACACAGCGCGTTTGAAAGAGAGGGAAACTCAGATTCGGTCGTAACGTCTGCTTTAATAGGCCCTCTATTTAAATTCGTTTTTCTGTGAGGTCGTGGTGTGGCTCTCCCACGGTTATAGTTCACTTAAACTCCTTTTACCCAGTTTATTAAAATGCTTCTGTTAATATAACAACCATCCACTTTTAAACACCAGCCTATTCTATGCGGCACGACAAATATATATCGCAGGTCTTGCTTATCCGTTTATAGACAGTATTTCTAAGGCCAATAGTTTAACGAGAGACGGTAAAATGAAATTAACTTTTATCTTTTAATTACTTTATTTACGTTAAGCTTTACATCATAGCCTTCCTCTTTCTTTTTACACAAGCTTAAGCTACCTAGTACGGAATCAGGTCAATGGTTGTAATATCTGATTGTAGTATGTATATATTTTATTATCTATTAATTTGTTTAATTAATTATTCACATTTTTTGAAGTGAAGTCGTGAAATGACTCAAATGTTTCGATTGAGATTTACTTAAACCGTATCATATCGAGAATCGAGTGTGCATTTAAATCGATGATTTGCTTGAAATCACCACAATGTGGTGTCACTCGAGTGGAATTGTTAAACGACTCTAAGTATGTACAATTATGTAACATATCGATAATCGAGTGTTTGTTTAAATAGACGATTCGATTCAGAGCACCACAAATTGGTGTCACTCGAGTGAAATTGTAAAACGACTCAAGTATGTTCAATTATTTGGCTCAAGTCGCATCACTATGAATGCACACGGGGGTATTATCCTGATATATTATAATACCATCAAGGGGCGGTGAACTAATTCATTTCGGACAAATTAATGAACTATGATCAATGTTAATATTTGATTTCAACTTATTGATGGGGTCGAATAGATTTTGAATTACATAATCATAGTTTCTAATAGTCATGATGTTAGAAGGTTATTTTAACTGACGCCCATTTTTTAAATAATTTTAATAGACACTTAAACAACATGAACGTATATTTACCTTGTTGTATAAAATTGATACCTATAATAGTATATTATTTGAATACTAGAAAGAAAATATGGACATAACCCATGTTCATATTTGTTCTTATTCGCTTCTCTAGTCCCAAGTGTCAGATGCCTTCCGGTCAAAATCATTTTGTCATCACCCTTGATCATCATGTCAATACCCTTTTGAACTGGGGCACCATTTTTAATAGGTCGCACTTTAAAGCGCCGGCTGTGCAAGAGGTCCCTGGTTCAATCCCTGGATCGGGCCAAAAATTTGTATCTAAGTTTTCGGTAAGAAATTGTTAGTGTCGGCTCGGAGTATGGAATTTGGCGGTTTTGTACCCCAGTGCCTCAGAAAGCGCGTTAAGCCGTTGGTCCTGCGTCCAACCTCTCCGGTCGTGTCTCGCTGGTATCCCATCGGAATATGAGAGTAAAGGAATAGAGAGTGCACTTGTGTTTGTGCACACATTTCAGCACTAAGGATAATATATCGTGTGTCGACGCTGATCGTTGAGATTGGCCGCCGGCGTAGCCGTAATCGGTTAGAGGATATTTATTATCATTATTACCCTTTTGGTTATATTTAAGTAAGTACTCGTAGTTAGTTAGTCCGAAAGTAACAAAACAGTAAGTGAAAAAAAAAAATTTTTCATTTTGTTACACATAATGAAACCCAAGTCTAAACCTTTCCGGAGAAACACTTGTCAAAACACCTGTCAAATTACAGCGACCGCGTGCGTTGGAGCATGTGACGGACTTTTTAAATTAGGATTCGAAGCAATAACAGAAGACAGCACTATTATTATGCGCCTACGCACACTTGCAAAAATAAAATGTAGGAATTATTACATTCATTAAAAATTCGAACAAATGAAGAGACTTGTGTATCAGTATACTCTGTGTTTATGTTCAGCAGTACACTAGCGACGCCAATCGATTTAAATTTTTAGCTACTAAACCGGATCTGTTTTAAACAATTTCGGGACTACAACCTCTCGGCAAACACTTATACTATTTATTAAATAACCATGCACAAATCTTGGATTCGTTTTTGTACGCGAAAAATTGATTCACGCTAAAAGTGGCCGCTTTTACAGTGACCGCGTACCTACAGCTCCTGGGTATGCAGTTGACATCCAAATCCTAAAATCTATAGCCCCAAAAGCAACCAAAAAATTTGGTATTCTCTCGAAGTTGTTAGTAGTCTTAACCTGTAGTTGTTCAAATTGTGAACATAATGCATTTTGCAAGCGCAGCGATGCAAGATGACGAATCACCTTGATCGAGTTTGACGCTGCGCTTGCGCAACAGGTGCGTCGACCTTAGGCCCGCCGCGTACAGTACGACAAGTTAAGTATTTTTTTTTGTCTAAATGAATGATTCGACCGTGGGAGATGTGATACCTCAGGTGTTGCAGATGTCCATGGGCGGCGGTGATCACTTTCCATCAGGTGTGCCGTCTGCTCGTTTGTTGCTATAATGTAAAAAAAAAAACGCATCTGTAATGCCCCGTGTGTCGCAGATGTCTATGGGCGGCGGTAATTCACTTACCATCAGGTGAGCCGTCTGCTCGTTGTCTGCCACAATATAAAAAAAAATTAATGGGCCGGCTCGACCGGAGTGATACCACGACCTTCATAGAAAAAAGGCGTGAAGCAGCATTGTGCTGTGTTTCGCTGCGCGAGTGAGGGTACCGGAGGCCCAATCCGATAATAGACAAGTTGTTTCAAATAACGATTAGAATAAGTAGGTATTGAGGTCTGTCATTGAACTTATGGATAAATGAGCTACACTGTGATGATATTTGATTCAATAACTAAACCACATATACCGATTTAGTACTTTTATATTAGAGGTGACAAAACGAGCAAGCGGACCACCTGATGGCAAATATTATGTAATCTACCGCTGATTCAAGTAATCAACACCTCCCAGGAACATCTGCGAAATCAGAGAGATCGCTAATGCGTTGTCAGCCTTTTAGAAAGGAGTACGCTCTTCTGTTGATTTTCCTAAGTCGTAGCCGCCGTTAAATACTTCTATAGGCGAACCGTTACTTATGTTCTTTTTTATGATAGGTGGCAGACGAGCAGACGAATCACCTGATGGAAAGCGATTGCCGCCGCCCATGGACGCCCGCAACACCGTGGAGTCACATGTGCGCTGCCATCCTTTAAACCCCTCTTTCCCTTGCATTGCATAGACGCTTGCATGTTCACGCCGGTTTTCTGTGAGGCCATGGTATTACTAGCCGGCTCATTCATGCCGAAGCGGGGTTCTCCACGTTATAGTTAAGTCTACGGCTCTTATCCAGCCTTATGTTCTGTTTACAAGCTGCACACTACCAATACGCAAATATTTGCCTTTCTGTTTCGCTTCACTCTGATTCTATTTCTATTTGCAGGTATGAGTTTAATTTTTTCGTACCCTACATTTTGAACTGCGATCTTTGAATGAAGGGAATTCATTTCAACGATTGAACGTAACGATGTGGCTTAATTGAAAGCCTTCCCGTAACGAACGTGAATATACCTGTCGCATCCAAACAAAGGAGACTCACAGCGCGTGTGAAAGAGAGGGAAACTCCGATTCGGTCGTAACGTCTGCTTATATTAGGCCCTCATGATCCAGTAGATTCACCTGTCTAAGGATGATTGGGCTAAAGCGGATTTGCTCCTTCATACAATCCGGGGTCTTTTAGGCGGGGCGTGAAGCGGCATCTCAGCAGGCCATCAGGGTGAGGATGGCAGACTCAATGGGTACTTTGTTAGTTATTTTGTGCCTGTCAGCCTCATATTTGGATTTCACGGCCGCTTACCATCAGGCGGAGTGAGGTCATCCTGATTGGCCTTTCTATAAAAAAAAAAGGGCGGACACTTGGCAAAGCCCTCATGTCTGAGAATCGTAGTCAGCTGGCTGCATCTGAAGCGGCTATTTAAAAAGATAGGTGGACTATAAAGCTTACGGCCGTATTTTCACCCGGCAGTAGTATCATAGGCCACTCTCACTTTTACCGAGGTGTCGTAAAAGGCGACTAAGGTAAAGCTGCTAGCACGATCATCAGCACCCAGAGAAGGAAAACTCTGCATTTACATCAAAACCCTCGCCAACCCGTCTGCCAAGCGTGGTGAGTATGGCAATTACCCCTCATGTGATTGAGGGAGGCCCGTGCCCCAGCAGTGGGGACTTAAATGGGCTGACGATGATGATGATGATGATGTATCATATCGAGAATCGAGTGTGCATTTAAATCGATGATTTGCTTGAAATCACCACAATGTGGTGTCACTCGAGTGAAATTGTTAAACGACTCTAAGTATGTACAAATTTTGGTAAACATATCGAGCGTCAGAGTGTTTGTTTAATAGATGATTTGATTCAGAGCACCACAATTTGGTGTCACTCGAGTGAAATTGTTAAACGACTCAAGTATGTTCAATTATTTGGCTCAAGTCGCATCACTATGAATGCACACGGGGGTATTATCCTGATATATTATAATACCATCAAGGGGCGGTGAACTAATTCATTTCGACAAATTAATGAAAACTATGTTCAATGTTATATTTGATTTCAACTTATTGATGGGGTCGAATAATTTTTGAATTACATAATTATAGTTTTCTAATAGTCCTGATGTTAGAAGGTTCTTTTAACTGATGCCCATTTTTAAAATTAATTGTAATAGACACTAAACAGCATTACCTTATATTAGGACTTACCTTGTTTTATAAAATCGATTCCTATAATAGTATATTATTTGAATACTGGAAAGAAAATATGTACAAAGCCCATGTACATATTTGTTCTTATTCGATGTCAAAATCATTTTGTCATCACCCTTGATCATCATGTCAACACCCTTTTGAACTGGGGACACCCTTTTTTAATGGGTCGCACTTTAAAGCGCCGGCTGTGCAAGAGGTCCCGGGCTCAATCCCCGGGTCGGGCCAAAAATTTGTACCTAAGTTTTCGGTAAGAAATTCTTAGTGTCGGCTCGGAGTATGGAATTTGGCGGTTTTGTACCCCAGTGCCTCGGAAAGCACGTTAAGCCGTTGGTCCTGCATCCAAACCCCTTTCCGGTCGTGTCTCGCTGGTGTCCCATCGGAATATGAGAGTAAAGGAATAGAGAGTGCACTTGTGTTTGTGCACACATTTCAGCACTAAGGATAATATATCCTGCGTCGTGGCTGATCGTTGAGATTGGCCGCCATAGTCGTAATCGGTTGGAGGATATTTATTATTATTATTACCCTTTTGGTTATTTTAAGTAAGTACTCGTAGTTAGTTAGTCCGAAATTAACAGAACAGTAAGCGAAAAATGATTTTTTTCATTTTGTTACACATAATGAAACCCAAGTCTCAAACCTTTCCGGAGAAACACTTGTCAAAACACCTGTCAAATTACAGCGACCGCGTGCGTTGGAGCATGTGACGGACTTTTTAAATTAGGATTCGAAGCAATAACAGAAGACAGCACTATTATTATGCGCCTACGCACACTTGCAAAATATAAATGTAGGAATTATTACATTTATTAAAATTCGAACCAAATGAAGAGACTGTGTATCAGTATACTCTGTGTTTATGTTCAGCAGTAAACTACCGCATTAAGGTGACGGGTAGGGGCACACTAGCGACGCCAATCGATTTAAATTTTTAGCTACTAAACCGGATCTGTTTTAAACAATTTCGGGGCTACAACCTCTCGGCAAACACTTATACTATTTATTAAATAACCATGCACAAATCTTGGATTCGTTTTTTGTACGCGAAAATTGATTCACGCTAAAAGTGGCCGCTTTTACAGTTGACGCGTAACTACAGCTCCTGGGTATGCAGTTGACATCCAAATCCTAAAATCTATAGCCCCAAGAAGCAACCCACAAAATTTTGGTATTCTCTCGAAGTTGTTAGTAGTCTTAACCTGTAGATTGTTCAAATTGTGAAACATAATGCATTTTGCAAGCGCAGCGATGCAAGATGACGAATCACCTTGATCGAGTTTGACGCTGCGCTTGCGCAACAGGTGCGTCGACCTTAGGCCCGCCGCGTACAGTACGACAAGTTAAGTATATTTTTTTTTGTCTAAATGAATGATTCGACCGGGAGATGTGATACCTCAGGTGTTGCAGATGTCCATGGGCGCGGTGATCACTTTTCCATCAGGTGTGCCGTCTGCTCGTTTGTTGCTATAATGTAAAAAAAAAAACGCATCTGTAATGCCCCGTGTGTCGCAGATGTCTATGGGCGGCGGTAATTCACTTACCATCAGGTGAGCCGTCTGCTCGTTTGTCTGCCACAATATAAAAAAAAAATTAATGGGCCGGCTCGACCGGAGTGATACCACGACCTCATAGAAAAAAGGCGTGAAGCAGCATTGTGCTGTGTTTCGCTGCGCGAGTGAGGGTATCGGAGGTCCAATTCGATAATAGACAAGTTGTTTCAAATAACGATTAGAATAAGTAGGTATTGAGGTCTGTCATTGAACTTTATGGATAAATGAGCTACACTGTGATGATATTTGATTCAATAACTAAACCACATATACCGATTTAGTACTTTTTATATTAGAGGTGAACAAACGAGCAAGCGGACCACCTGATGGCAAGTAATCAACACCTCCCATGAACATCTGCGAAATTAGAGAGATCGCTAATGCATTGTCGGCCTTTTAGAAAGGAGTACGCTCCTCTCTTGAAGATTCCTAAGTCGTAGTCGCCGTTAAATACTTCTACAGGCGAACCGTTTTTATGATAGGTGGCAGACGAGCAGACGGATCACCTGATGGTAAGCGATCGCCGCCGCCCATGGACGCTGGAGTCACATGTGCGCTGCCATGCCTTTAAACCCCTCTTTCCCTTGCATTGCATAGACGCTTGCATGTTCACGCCGGTTGCTGCTCCACGCCGGTTTTCTGTGAGACCGTGGTATTACTAGCCGGCCCATTCATGCCGAAGCGGGGCTCTCCACGTTATAGTTAAGTCTACGGCTTTTATCCAGCCTTATGTTCTGTTTACAAGCTGCCCACTACCAATACGCAAATATTTGCCTTTCTGTTTCGCTTCACTCTGATTCTATTTCTATTTGCAGGTATGTGTTAAATTTTTTCGTACCCTACATTTTGAACTACGATCTTTGAATGAAGGGTTCATTTCAACGATTGAACGTAACGATGTGGCTTAATTGAAAGCCTTCCCGTAACAAACGTGAATATACCTGTCGCATCCAAACAATGGAGGCTCACAGCGCGTGTGAAAGAGAGGGAAACTCCGATTTGTTCGTAACGTCTGCTTATATTAGGCCCTCATGATCCAGTAGATTCACCTGTCTAAGGATGATTGGGCTAAAGCGGATTTCCTCCTTCATACAATCCGGGGTCTTTTAGGCGGGGCGTGAAGCGGCATCTCAGCAGGCCATCAGGGTGAGGATGGCAGACTCAATGGGTACTTTGTTAGTTCTTTTGTGCCTGTCAGCCTCATATTTGGATTTCACGGCCGCTTACCATCAGGCGGAGTGAGGTCATCCTGATTGGCCTTTCTATAAAAAAAAAAGGGCAAGACACTTGGCAAAGCCCTCATGTCTGAGAATCGTAGTCAGCTGGCTGCATCTGAAGCGGCTATTAAAAAGATAGGTGGACTATAAAGCTTACCGCCGTATGGTCCCCGGCAGAGTAGAATAGGCCACTCTCACTTTTACCGAGGTGTCGTAAAAGGCGACTAAGGTAAAGCTGCTGGCATGATCATCAGCACCCAGAGAAGGAAAACTCTGCATTTATATCAAAACCCTCGCCAACCCGTCTGCCAAGCGTGGTGAGTATGGCAATTACTCCTTTGAGGGAGGCCCGTGCCCCAGTAGTGGGGACTTAAATGGGCTGATGATGATGATGATGAAAGCTTACCGAATGGTAGCCAAGAAGCCAAGCTAAGGGACGACGTCCTGTTGGTAGATTACCTACCTATGAGTCCGATGATATCAAAACGGTAGCAGGGAACAATGGATAAGGCTGGTGGGGGACTGAAGGGAGCGGCGTAATAGAGAAGAGCCCTATACTCAGCAATGGGTGGATGTGTAAGATATCATCTTACACATCCACCCATTGCTCTCATCTCTTGTGATGATGAAGGGTGGCGAAGGGCTGTTGCTTCATTGACCAAAATTACCAAATCTTTGAACGTACCCTAGACTCCGAAGGCACGACTTTTATACGTTAGGATGTCATGAAAATTAGGCTGAAAGCGATTTTACACGCGGTACGTAGCCGTTATCCCATGGGTAAGTATTACAGTTAATTTTTATTTAGGTAAGTATGAATAAATTCATATTAATAAAAATATTTAACACACGAACGAACACGTGTCTTTATTTAAAAAGTTATAACGGAAAACGAACATAAAACTGAAAATAATAATTAACCCACGCTATCTCAGAAATAAACTGAAAACGACCTAATACCACCTTATAAGATAAATGCAAATTTCTTAAGAGAATTAATCATCTTTAAACTTAACTTAAACCTAACACACGAATACGTGGTAGCGTGTCAAGCAATGTTCAGGCTAACAGAACAGGCGTCCACCGTGTGTAATATATATAAATAAATGAACCATTTAGAGCCACTTTTAACAGGTGCAGATTAAGATGACGGGTAGGGCACACTAGCGACGCCAATCGAATCTAATGTTTAGCTACCAAACCGGATCTATTTTAAACTATTTCAGGGTTACATACTCTCGGCGAACACTTATACTATTTATTAAATAACAATGCACAAATGCATGTCTACGCGAAAAATTAATTCACGCTAAAAGTGGCCGCTTTTGGCGGTAATCAATTTTTCGAGTACAAAAACAGACCCAACATTTGTGCATGGTTATTTAATAAATAGTATAAGTGTTTGCCAAGAGGTTGTAATCCCAAAATTGTTTAAATTAGATCAGGTTTTGTAGCTAACAATTAAAAACGAATGGTGTCGCTAGTTACGGCTACCCGTCGCCTTAAATACGAAAATCTCCAAAATCCAGAGGCGTGTCCGATATTAGCGAGAGATAATGTTTATGATAAACGACTGAATACCGCGAAGTGAGTCGTCAGAGTCGAGGCAGGGCTATCAGCCGCGATCTGCCTGTTTATCTGCCGCGGGATCGAGAACTATCCTCTTTCGAGATGTTCTCAATAATACGCCCTTATAACATCGTTAACTTATTGTTTCTTCTTTTTTTATGATATATTTTTTATATAGAATAGGGAGACCAAAAGACAGTATGTGAGGTCACCTGATGGTAAGTGATCACCGCCGCAAATGGACATCAGCCATACATAGCAGAAGGAGTGCAGATGCGTTGCCGGCCTCTTAGGAAGGAGTAGGCTAGTGTCTTAAAGGTTTCTTTTTTTAATTTTACAATTCACACCTAAATAAATACATTTTTACTTAAGACTACACAAAAAAAACAAATATTATTAAATAAAGCAAGTAATTATTTGATAATATTTGTTTGGTATTCATGGGCGAGGAAAATCGCTTACCAACAGGTGATCCGCCAGCTCGTCCACCACTTATGTATCACATAAAAATAAAATATTCTCACCTTAATGTCAAATCGGTTTGGTTTAATATCAATGGAGAAAATTGCCACGATCTGTCAAATCTATTTTTCATGGGTTTTCTATCTACCTAAACTTTCGTATTCGTATCATCATCATCAGCAACCCACACTCGTCCACTGCTGGACATAGACACTGTCTCCCGTAATGCACGCCACTGCTCCCGATTTTCGGCCACTCTCAACCAGCCAGCCTTCAAATGTCATCATCCCATCTTGTCGCAGGGCTACCAACATTACGCTTACCGAGTCGCGGTCTCCACTCAAGGACTTTACGGCTCCAACGGCTGTCAGTTCTGTTGCTAATATGACCAGCCCACTGCAACTTCAGTTTGCTGATTTGGTGTATTATTCGTATATGATTAAGTAACGTATTCGTATTAATCGTATACGAATGCGATACTTAATCATATACGAATAATACACCAAATTAGCAAATTACTTATGGTGAGAAAGTTAGCAAAACTTCACAAAACAGAAGCGCACCAATCCACTTGCTCGTACCCTGCGCCGGCGCAGAAAAACGCACAACAAATGTCATTATTAACGGCGTAATTGCTCGGCGCGCGGCCAAGAGGTCCTGCCTTGGATTTCCGGATTGTGCTATGCGTTCGAGTCGAGTCTTCTAATATTAGAAGTGGAGTGAATGTGGTCGCATTGTGAGGGTAATGTGAGTTTATAGGGAATGAGGGCCAGGGCTTTGCGGTTAGGAATGCGCCGGACCACATTTTATTTGAGTTCGTATTGCTAACTTTGGAGATAGAAATTCTTTAGCTAAAAGGCAGTTTTTATCCTTCACATCTTAGGATTTAATTTCCAGTTGTGTCCAAAGCTGTCGCTTTGCAGCCCGGGGTACGCTTAGACCATGATTCAGAATTTGAGGAGTCTGGTACTTACAATGAAGCGACTGCCGTCTGACTTTTGCAACCGATTTGACTAACTTCTTAAGGCGACGGGTAGCCCTAACTAGCGACGCCAATCGATTTTAATTTTTAGCTTCTAAACCGGATCTATTTTAAAGAATATCGGCAAACATTTATACAATTTATTTAATAACCATGCACGCTAGTGTGCCCTACCCGTCACCTTAATTAAATCGCAATAAAAATTAAAAGCGTCATTTTTTTTTAACGCTAGAGGCGACAAACGCGCAAGCGTATCCCCTGATAGTAAGTAATCACCGCCGCCTCCGCGTCACATGAACATCTGCGAGATCCGAGAGGTCACTGATGCATTACCGGCCTTTCAGAAAGGAGTACGCTCGTCTTTTGAAGGTCCCTAATTCGTAGCCGTTGGGAAATACTGCTGCAGCCAAACCGTCGCGTTCCACCAAAAACCGATTTATCATATTTACCGACTTCAAAAAAGGAGGAGGTTCTATGTTCGACTGTACAGTTTTTTCAATACAGTTCGCGCCACCATAGAAGTCCCGCGATTGGCGCCACTTTTGTCACGTGAAAATTCAATTTTGAGCTTTGTTAATATAGATCCAAGGAATCTCAAATTTCAGTTCCTCGTTTTGCCGCGGGACTTCTTTCGTGTCGCGGGGATTTTAATTAAATTTATTGTTCGATTGTCTTGTTCGCCTATAAATTAATGATATCTTCCAACCGATTTCGCCTAAGGCGGCCGATCTCAACGATCAGCCACTTACGCAGGTGCCTTGCCCTCATATTTCGATGGGACACCAGTGTGACACGACCGAAAAGGGATCGGACGCAGGACCAACATACATAGACTGTTAAAATCATAACCCTTCCTTTTTAGCTTTGTCGAAGTCGGGTGAAATAGAATGTAGAATGTTTTCCCTGTACCTTTACTAAGCACGTTGTATTAATAATGCTCACAACATCTCATAGGTTGACCTGATTCCGTACTAAGTAGCTTAAGCACTTGTGTTACAGATATCAGACAACAGAGGAACACAAATATATACTTAAATACATATGTTACACCCAGAACTGAACAAACACAAGTGTTCATCGCACGAATGTTTGTCCAGGGTGGGGATCGAACCCACGACCTTTGGCGTAAGAGGCAGGGTCACTACCGATTGCGCCATCCGGCCAGTCAGTCAGTCAATTGTATAAAAGTGTATTTTCGAGTAAACTGTACCTTCGTGTTACTTTGATATTTAAGCTAAGTTTATTATAATGTTTGACAAGTTAATCTCGTTGAGATCGCTGCGGATCATAACACCAGTGATTAATTGTAATGACATGCAGACAATTGAAGATAATTGATGTAGCTATTACTGAGGTAATGGTTTTACTTACCAATGTACCTACTCATAGGGCTACTATTTTTGCAAATAATTATAGTAAATTAGTCATTTGTTGTTATAGACGGTTTTGTAAAATTTCTTTCTCAAACAAATTTTAATAGATAGATAAGTACCTAGATATTCTTTATTGCACAAAAACAAAATACAAGTGTGATACAACAACAACAACGTACAGTACAATAAGGCGGTCTTATCGCTTGTAGCGATTTCCTCCAGACAACCTTTGGGTAATTTCCTATTTACCCAAAGGGTAATTTTGGGTTTAATTACGTTCTTAAAAAAATACATACCTAAACACCCTCTCCTTATCTTAATGTGTTACATACCGAGCCATATTAACAAAAAATAAATTTATCGGACCAACCGCAAAGCACTAGTTCGAAAAAATATGAAGACTTATCAGCTAATGTAAAGTGAACTCCTATTTATGCACTTAGCATTTAGCACCCCCAATTGGTCCATGCAATATAAAGGAAATACCATATTCTAACATAATAAATAGGCTGTGACTAGACAGACATGATCCATCCCCGGCCACATCATCACTTACCTACCATCAGGTGAGATTGTAGCCAAATGTCTGGCTATTATAATTTTTTAAAAAAAGTCATCTGCCTCAAGGTTGACTTGTAAGATACGCTCTAAAGCGACGGAGTAGAGCACATTAGCGACGCCAATTGATTTTAATTGTTAGCTACCTAAACAAATCTATTTAAATAATTTCAAGTCTTCAGTCTATCGGCAAACACTTATACTATTTATTTAATAACCATGCCCAAATGTGGGTCTGTTTTGGTACTAAAAAAAAATACTCACGCCAAAAGCGGCCGCTTTTGGCGGTGATCTAAAATTCGAGTGCAAAAGCAGATCAAATAGCTAACTATAAGTATTAAATAAATAGTAATAGGTGTTTACCGAGAGACTGAAGCCACCAAGTTGTTTGAAATAGATCTAGCTTAGTAGCTAACAATTGAAATCAATTGGCGTCGCTAGTGGGGTATACCCTTCACCTTAAGCGATAAGACAGCAACATTGAACACCAAAGGCCTAGGTTTAACTTTTGTATTTAATGTTATTTTGCAATAAATATTTGTCAGTCTAATATATTTATCAATGTTCGCTGCGCCAGCCCTAGATAAGTACACGGTGTAGCTAATATTGCCATCTAGTTTTAATTTCACGATAATTGGCCCTCCGTTACAATGAGATGGGCATTGGGCAATTAACAGCCATAATTAGTGGCTTAAGTTCCGTTGGCCTTTATTTAGGACAATTAGTTTTTCGGACAACTTATTAGACTCTTTCGCAATAACTTAATGGATTCGATTTGATAAGTATCACATGTGTTAATTGGTTACCTTAATTATAGGCGTATGTCAAGTTTAACTTGAGCTGTCGCCTGTGAAAGTAGTTATAAAGTTAGGGGTCAGATTTTATTAGTTGTGTTTATTTATTTATAAGGCTGTGAGGCTTGCACGCTAACTTTAAAAGAAGAGAAAAAGCTACTCGTTGCGGAAAGAAAGGTACTGCGCAAAATTCTGGGCCCAGTAAAATTACAAGACGATGGCTGGAGGATACGCACAAACGTCGAAATAGAGAAGATTGTGGACACGCCTAACATCATCGGCGAGACCAAGGCGCATAGTCTTCGCTGGCTTGGCCACCTTGAGAGAATGGACGAGCATCGTCTCGTGAAGAAAGCATACTAGAGCCGACCGATATAGGCCGACGCCCGGTAGGCCGGCCTAGGTATCGCTGGGAAGACGTAGTTGAAAATGATCTGCGAGAACTTCAGGCCGGTGACTGACGACAAGTAGTGCAGGATCGATCAAAGTGGCGTTCTCATGATTCGGAGGCCAAGACTCGTTTGAGCTGACTTGACTCTGAGCCAATGGAGTAAGTAACTAAGTAATTTATTTATAGGAAAGCTAAAAAATCTTACACTAACTAAGAAAAACAATATAATACAAACTTTATAGGATATTTAAGTGCAGATTAACTTACAGGCTGCAACGGCTTGCAAATGTGAGGTGATTAATGTGTGGAATATTAAATGTATCATTATTAATTGTTTAAAGATAACATATTTTTAAAATTAAATATAAATTGCACTGCAAATTAAAGGTAAAAAAATACCCTTTTAGTTTGAAATAATGTAGTTAGCCCCCAACCAGAAAATGATGATGGCTGCACACTGTGATGTTGAAGAAGGTTTTATTAGAAAAGAAGATATACCTAAAACTTACTTATCGTAATACTGTCAACAATAAAGTAGTTTCTGCATACAACTTACCTGAAACAAAGTATTCAGTCAGATTAAAATTATTAGAATATAATTATGACATAATATAAACATGTATGTTGGGGGAAAGGATGCAGATTCTCTGGGGTGATGAAAAGATAAGATAATTAAATTATTATAATAATAATAATAAATAATTAATTTATTGTTCACTTAACAAATTATTAAAATATGTTATTTACAATACCGCATACAAGACCGCGTAATAAGGCCGATAACACATTAGCGATCTCTCTGATTTCGCGGATGTTCATTTTACAAGGTTTTGGAAAACTTACAGCTAGATTTAGGGATACAGTCACAGAAAAAAAAACATTGAGTGCCAATTACAAGTTTCCGCTGATAATCACTTTGTTGTTTAACAGAAATGCAAGTGGGTAATGTTAAGAAAGAATAAAGTTACTAAATTACAAACAAAACGAACAACGTATTTGCCACTCTTAGAAGAAGAAACATTGGAAATTGATCAAGTCATCTGACATTATCAGGAAAAAAGAAATTAAATAACATTTGAGAAAAAGTTATCATTAAGTACACGTTTCAATGTCGACATCAGGTGACTCTCTTGCACGTTTGTCCGCCTTTAGCATAAAAAAAAACAATAAGTAGATGTAATTAACTAAATTAGTAAAGGACTGGTACCTAAAATAGGTATTTTAAAAAAATCTTTAAATTATGAAAAGTTAATAATTAATAAATCTTCATCTTGACTGTGAAATTAATATGCCACACCATTACCATCGACTCGATAAGTAAAATGTCCCTAACTTAAAATTATCTTTTTTAGATAAAAGTTTGAATTCATAGGAAGTCGTAATGGTAGTTTTAAGTTAGCGACATTTGATAAAAATTTACATAATACAGTAGTCTGCTATTAGGTAATAGCATCTAATACTGAAAATAAAGGTCAGAAAGTCAATAGAATGTATCAAATAGTAATATTTCGACCGTGGGAGAACCACGCTTCGGCAAGAATGGGCCGGCTCGACCGGAATAATACTACGGTCTCACAGAAAATCGGCACTGCGCTGTGTTCCGCTGCGTGATTGAGGGTACCGGAGGCCCAATCCTGGGGAAAGGGGGGTTTAAAATTTGGCAGCGCACTGACTCCACTGGTATCGCGGGTGTCTATGGGCGGCGGCAATCGCTTACCATCAGGCGATCCGTCTGCTCATCTGCCACCTATTGCATAAAAAAATGTTTGAATAGGAGGTCTTATTGCTAACAAGGATATGTTATACAACCTCCACAAGTATGTTCCGGAAGACTTCGTGCAGATAATTTAATCAACACTGAAATACTATTCATATTCTGAAACATAACAATGACGTGAAAACACAATATTTCAAGGCTCGGATTCACAGAATATAAGCATTTAGCATAAGACAAGGTTTTGCGAAACATGGGGCACCCGTGTCTAGGGCCAAGTGCGACACAATGAAAAATAGAAGACGCCTCGTCTAAGCGAGCGAGCGATGAGAGCTGAGCGATTTAAGCGTTAATAATATCCTCCAACCGATTACTGCTACGCAGTATACATTATATACTTACTACTACACTACTGTGACACGACCGGAGAGGGACCGAACACAGGATGAGCCGCTTGACGTGCTTTCCAAGACCGTGCAACTTCCAGACTCCGGGCTGCCAATTTTTGGCCCGACCCGGGGATCGAACCCGGGACCTCTTGCGCAGCCGTCGCTTTAAAGAGCGACCCACTAACCACTGCGCCACCGAGGCAGTCGAGTTGAGATTTGAGATTTAAGCATTAAACAAATATTTGATTATCATGGCCGATCCTCCGCCAAGTGTGAACAAATTTAGTATTTCGTCTGCCTTGTGTATATTTTCGTTGAATCATATCATTTTTCTTGAAGGATGCTCATCTGTTCCATGAAGGATATCTTTCACGACATGAGTACCTAAGGTTAATAAGACCTAGGGTTTCTTAGAGAAATGTTATCGTTAGTAATTGACTGTATCGATTGGCTGAATTAAGAAAGCCAATTTTTATTTGGTTCGATTCCCGTACAATCCAAAAAAACTTTGAATGGACTTTTTTCTTTTAAAAAATTAAGTTATGTTTCCTTGAAGTGAAAAATGCTTTTTTAACTTCAAGGAAACATTTATTGGAAAATGGAGGATTTAAGGTACTTTCCTTTCATCTTGGGACACCCTGTATAACTAGCCCGCTATATCTCATCCCTTAGCACCTGTCAGGCAGCGGATAATATATTAAACAGAAGACTTACTTAAGCAGCGGGATACTGACAACAGCCACCATTGCAGGGTTTCTGCGACGCGGGCGCAGCGTGTCCATTGTCTTTAGTTCGAAATTTTAATAGCTCATTTTAGATTGAAGTCTTGATGGTGTGCAAAGTATAGTCGAATGCTAAGATAAAACGTCAGCCTGCTGATCTTGGCAGAAGCACTCCAGGTGCCCCCAAATGTTTGTTTTATGATGTGTATATCGTCGACCTAATTCTAATAGGAAGTATCTTATTTTTTAACATTGGGCTCCTGGAGCCCAATTGTCGGGCTAGTGACATTTACTCGTATTAAATCTTAAATATTTAAGATTTAACATAATTCTCATAACATCTCATACATTGACCTGATTCCGTACTAAGTAGCTTAAGCACTTGTGTTACAGATATCAGACAACAGAGGAACACAAATATATACTTAAATACATAAATTACACCCAGACACTGAACGAACACAAGTGTTCATCGCACGAATGTTTGTCCAGGGTGGGGATCGAACCCACGACCTTTGGCGTAAGAGGCAGGGTCACTACCAATTGCGCCATCCGATCAGCCGTATCATCATACGACATGAATCACTAAAACATAGTTTTTTTCCGCCATGTTTTTTCATATCGAAAATCCCGAGAATTGGGCTCCTTGAGCCCATTATTAAAAAATGAGATATGTCCTATTAGAATTAGGTCGACGATATGAGAAAAGATTTGGCGATATTTGTCTTTATAAGCCCGATGCAACACGCACCAACGACGGGGTGTTTTAGGTTTAACATGTCTGTCTGTTTGTCTGTCTGTCTGTAGCACCATAGCTCCCGAATATCGATTTTGTTTGCTTTTGTTTGATATTGAAATATATTTCTTAAGCGAATAGCCATGACCTCGTTTCCCGCCGAAGTACCATTTCCCAAAAACTATAAAGGGTCCTTTAGGACCCTAGAATAAATAAACCTTTCTTGGACATGCATGGCCTACCTTAGATCTTATCTTCACTTAAGTTCAAGTGTGAAGTCTCAAATGATTATCTGTCGTAACATAAAAAAAACTTTTGTGAGATATCTAAAACACAAACCGTGACGTCATGGCTAATGGGAACGCAGCCGATATTTTCATGCAGTTTGCAAAACATAAAGATCCTTCGTTAAGGGCTGTGAGAAGACCACACCGCCTGGACTAGTTAGTAAGGAACTGACGCACATATATGTCTATTCGTGATTCAAAACATCCTGTGTTCGTGAATATAGTAAGGCTACATAGTAAAAAGAGAGTTTTTTGTAGCACCCAACACAAAAATTTAGGTTACATCAACAGTCTCAGTACCATCTATGTCAGCCATACTTAAAATGTGTTCGGGAACCGTAGGGTTCCGCAAGAATTCAGAAAAAAAAATAACAAGTTGATCGCTCATCATCACCGACCGAATTATTTTGTATAAAATCAATTTAATCAACAATTGATTTTAAACGAGGATCATTGTAGAGTACCTCGAACCTTTTTTCCCTTGTGCAAAGAGAGCCTTCATCTTTACCATTAACTGGTGGAATTCTTCAATCAATGAAAATGACTAATTCCACATCCATAGCTACTACAGATCATTTCCTAATTCAAGGAAGTGAATGTGGATTAATTAAAATATAATGTTTCTAAAGCTACACTACGTTGATATTAAGTGTGACGGGCCCTTTCAAGGAATCTGTTATACGACCCTTTTATTGCTCAGGGTTTGGCCAGGAGATCAGCGAATGTAGCTAGTTACAAAGGATTGACATGATATACACATGTGTATTGATATACTCTGTACAAATAGTAAGACGCCCTGTCATTACATCTTTGCCGAATACATACATAGAAGCATCAATTTGATATCCTAGTACTGGTCAGCAAGAAACTAAGATCTTAAAGAGATATAACTTAACTTAGTAAGTTTTTTATTAAGAATATCTTCAAATTTTACAATGGCTTGTTGTCCATATAGAATTTCCGAATCGAGGGTGTCCGAAGATTCACTGCCCGGCCCCAGCAGACGACACGCCGTGCTCCGTCAGTCCGCTCGTGACCACGGCTGCTGTAACGTAGCCGAAACGTCGAGTAAAATATGTGAGTACACAATGTTGTATCACATAATAAATATCGTGTTAATTACCGTCTTGATTAATTATAGTTATAATTGCAACGCGAAAATTTAAAAAAACTATTGTCCAACCGTAACCCGAGGCCCAGAGCGACAGCTATGGCCGCTACTGGGAATTACACGCTAAGATGAGAATGAGGGTGTACATATAGACTCTTTGCTAGTAGATAGATATAATCGGTATAGGTAGCCACATACTTGTAGGTACATATGACGGTCCCATTTGACGACCTGTTTGGAACAGTGGTAGTGAACGCTGCCTCTGGTGCAAGGGTTGCGGGTTCGATCCCCGCACAGTACAAACATTTGTGTGCATGAACATATCTGTTTGTATTGGTCTGGGCGTTATCTATGTATTATAAGTATGTATTTACAAAAGAAAAGTATTATATGTATAAATTTGTAATCCCACTGTTAATTCTGATATCCGTAACACAGGTGCTTGAGCTACCTATTTCGAAGTCAGATCAATGTATGTGATGTTGTGAAATATTTAGTTATGTAAAAAAAAATGATATGCCATAATCCCGTTTGCTCCAATTTTTTAAAGAAACAGTTATATACCGTGTAAATCTAAACAGATTTGCTCCATAACTTATTTAGTGACTTCAAGTCGCTTATAAATTAATCTCCTTCTTCGTGGCCCCAACTTTATAGGTGCTGTATACACAACCTACCTCAATGCTCCCTTGACACGTCGATCCAACTTCAAGGTTATTGGGTTACGTTCATATCACTTGTACCTCGAAGCGGGTAATTGCTGAGATTATCTGATTGTCATGTTATATGACGTCGTAAAAGCCGACGAAAGAACGAACGCAAACATGGGTTAATCATCTTTATTGATTAGGCTGTTTCTGTTGATTTATAAATATAATTATTTCGTTCCCATAGATTGCATGTACTATCCGGCCGGCACATCCAGTTACGCGCTATATCGGTGGCATTGGAACGTCTGTGGTCAACTTATTGCGGACCGCAACCGAGTTAGATTTCGGACTACCTCCAATTAATTATAAACTGTTTGCTTTGCGTATGCTATTGTGCGAAAAAATTGTGTATCTTTTTCTTAAAGATCATTATAATTATTGTTAAAATTAATTTTGAAAAGCCCAAGAAAATGTTATTACCTGTTTTGTTTCTCATGTAAGTGATTTTTTTTTTGTAAATCTTTATGAGAAATAAATATCTCTAAACCTAAAAACCTAAATTATTTGGTGATATAAAAGAAGATATTTTTGAAGTAAATACAATTGCTACATTTACATAACATGATAAAGATAGTTGAGTTAGTGACAATTGAATTAAGGATTAAAATTTCAAAGAAGTAAATCGTATTCATCTATAAAAGCAACAATGATTTCGAAATGACAATACAGCATATAAAGTTTGCACTCATGAACATTTTGTTAATGTATTTTTTTTTATATGAGAGGTGGCAGAAGAGCAGACGGATCACCTGATGGTAAGCAATTCCGCCGTCCATGGACACCCGCAACACCAGTGGAGTCACAAGTGCGCTTAATATTATTTTCGTTGATTCTGATACTCATATACAAATGCTAATGCATAAGCATTTTTCAATTAAGAACAAATGTGGGTATCATGATTAAATGTACTTGAATTGCACACAAAAACATAAAATAAAATAACTTACAACTAAGAATTATGTACAGGAAGGCGGCTTAAATCAGATGTTATTACACATTAAAATCAAAATAATTAGACACCCTTTTTACTAAAACTCATTGTGAGTAAATAAACAACCCCATGTGAATGGAAGACGAACAATGGTAAACTAGTGGTACAGATATTTCACAAGGCTGAATTTATTCAAGGCTACAGAGTACAGAACACGGAACGTCCCGGCCTCTATTAAGATATCAGTATACATTCCCTATCATTGTATTCAAATAGTCCTCGGTACGCGGTTCCGAAAATAGTAACGCTTTTGAGAAAAACGGATAAAAGTGTATTTGAGAGAAATGTAACGAAAACAATATAGTGAGTTATTTCTTTTGTTGGTCTAGTGGTTTAAGTACAGGGCCGCGATCTCGGGGTCCTGGGTTCGATTCCCGGGTCGAGCGAAAAGTATGTTGTGATTTTTTCGAACATAGCTAGGGTTTGTGATCACCAATCCGCATTTGGCAAGCATGGTGATTAAGCCTAATCCCATCATAGTAGCGATAACTTGAATTCTATGATGGAGGCCTTTGCCCTGCAGTGGGACAGTTTATAGGCTGATACTATACTATACTATTTATTTTTGCGATACCAAAACCATTATAATAAATTCTTATTAAAACATTCCATTTACAATACAGTTCCAAACAATAAGGTGCTGGTAATGGATTAAATAAGTAGGTAGTCCGCACACTTGTGCACACAAATATTGTAATATTTTTAATGAACTGTCAAACTCAGGGCGATTATAACGCACACTTTAAAATATGAAGAATGGGTGGTTCAAGGATGGATTACGATAGGTTTTGAAAATCGAGTCAATTGAATTTATTTATCTTTTTCAAATGATATTTTCCAACGACCTTCAGAAAGTAGAAAAATACGTAGCATTACATCTCACACACACGCCTTTCTTATTTATACGTAATTAAACATTTATAAAATAAATTCAGTACCTATTTTAAAGATATTCACTATCAATCACAGCTTTAACAAAGTGCCTTTAATTTTTAAATCATTACCGAATGATTAAAGAGTTCAATGATTACTTCATACCTCTGTGATACCTATTCATGGCTTCTACCTGTTTTGTAATGTTGAGTAGCTCCAGTATTTTGACGAGTTTAGAAATGAATATAGGCCGGTATTCAGGTCGCAGAAACGTAACAAAGTTATAAATCAGTCTGCGAATTGGGCTGTACTTACGTTGGAATTATTCGAAATTGTCCAAATATAACTTCCCCACTGGTCAATTGGATAATATTGATCTTGGAGCAGGGATCAATGATAATTTAGATGGAAAATTTAAATTTAATTTAGGAATAACATATTAAGCCGCTATTGGAACTTCTAAGGATATATCAAAAATGATTAAGAAATTATGGTAATATGCTAACCATAATAAACAAAATCGTAATTTAGTAAAATGGACCATGATGCGTCTATTTATATTATGCGATATTCCATACATAAATAAACAACACGTCATTACTTCAATTAAATCACTGAAACCACAATAGGACTTAAGACAAGCTTTCACTTAACTGTACTAACTTCATTCCTAGATATTTGATATCGTGAACATCCGTGAGTCATAGACATAAATCTCTACTTATCTTCCCGACCATAGCTGTCTATTAAGTGAGTTCTTGCGTAGACGTCCTAATAGCGAGCTAGAACACGAGTAGCATTGTAGTGGAGCGCTAGTGTCGCTCACAGGCCGCCTCTGTCGGCTGTCAGGAAGCTGCGCCTACGCACGAGACATGCGATGTGTGGTGCAAGTTTAATGCTTCCAGTTTCTTGAAGCATTTACAGTTGAAAGATTATCAGAATTATCAATTTCGTTAGTAATGAATAGGAGAGGGCGTAGGATTGTTCCTTGCGATATCCCGTTAATTGTTGCACAATGGATTTATAGCGTGATAACGCACTGGTATCATTGTACTTGGCGTTATTGTTATTTTAAAGCTACCTCTGTTGTCGGACCATTGCGCCTACGCATTGGACACGCGACGTACAGTTCAAATTATTTTACTGGTAATACAATTAGATAACACAATTTAAGTTAGGGGAGCATAGCACTGTGCCTTGAGGCGAGTGGCTTACTAAATTATGGAATTTCGCTATTTCTTACTGTTTAAGATACTCTATGCTTGCGGTTTGTGATGCTTACAAAAATTGTAATATTATTATTTTAACATAACTAAAAGACTAAAATATGTTAAATGCATGTCAACAAAAGTGATACCTAATAATTATGTACATATTTACAAAAAAAATTGTCTGCCCCACTGATATTGTCCAACGTGCCCAGAATTCTAGCGGCGTTGCCTCTTTGGATGGCCAACCCTAAACGTTGGCCGAAGTAACTGCCAGCATTCCGGTCCCCAGAGAACTCGATCAGTCGGGCAGACAACTCTTGAAACAGTTTGCGGACTTTTTATTATTTTTGTTAAATAAATGAAAAAAAAAGTGTTGATGAAAGCCAATCTTACTATATAATATTCACGGAAGATCATGGTTTTCTTCATGTATTACTATTATTGATTTACAAAGGAAAGGACCAAAAACAGACTCCTGTGGAATCCGTCACTTTTATTAATTATGGAATATGTCTTTTAGACATAAAATCAATCACATGTAAAACTAACACTAAGATTGATGAGTTTTATAAAAAAACTTGAAATGTTAATTTTAAAGTCAAGGTTTTATTTACTCTTCCTAGGTAGAACTGAGTATTAATCTCATCACAGTCGTTCGCGAACGTCTCATCACTTAAACAGGGTTTAGTAATTGATTCAATGTCCGCGCACTCTGATATATGTTCGTAAGATACGCGAGCAGATTACAGAATTAGCTGTTTAAATTCATTTAATTAGCCTAATGTGGGCGTCCAATCAGCCTTTCACACGAACAACATTTTTGTTCAATTCAATGTGGTAGTTCGATCTAGTTGTGGAGTAACTTATTACTTAACTTCATACTTAGTTTATGACCATTTCTGAATAAGCGTTTATTCATTAACTAGAATTAACAAACTGGTCTAAATATGATTATAAATTGGGCGAGTATTTGTGACATTTACTTAGATACGCATACGATTTTGCAAGAATTCAATTTTTCGACATGTTTGCACCCAGACTCAGAATTTCCAGATAGAACAACGGGGTATATTTACTTTATCAGTTTCTATAGGCATTTTGATGACTTGCAGTAATTGCATTTAAACAAAATATTTCATTAATTGATACAAGCTTAATTTAATACAAAGTCTACAATTGACATTTTAATCTATTTAACAGTAACCTGTAATAAATGTGTTACACAAAACCAACTATTTTGCGTGTCCGATTTCAAAATGTTTCAACATAAGTAACTTACAATATTGCCGGTTAAAACTTAATTCTTGTTGGACTAACAAGGTACTGCTACCACAAATTGTGCTATTTTGTAGTTTAACATGGTTCATGTTATTCAAGTAATCTCGGCATATAGGTACATTACTTTGAAGTCAAACAAATACATAAGGACATTGCTAGTTCCTTTATTATTATGGCAAACGAGCGAGTCGCCTTTTTTCCGTTGAGGGAAGGAGCATTCTCTCCGTTCCGGAGTCTTAAGGGCCTTATGCATACCTGTCTACTGGGAGGCGGACGGTATGTCGGGCTCTCCTCCAGTAAAGGACCTACGATCAGCCACTGTAGCAGGATATATTATAGTGCTCTAGTGTCGTGCGCAAACACAAGTGACTCTCTATGTCCCTTACCTTCATATTCCGATGGGACACTACTGTGACACGACCAGGAGGGGGATTGGAGCGCAGGCACCACGGCTTAACGTGCTTTACGACGGCCACGGGGTACAAGACCGACAATTTCAGGTTCCGGCTTGCCCTAAGAATTTCTGCCGAAACTTAGGTACAAATAAAGTGCGACCCACTAACCACTGCGCCACCGAAGCAGTCAAAGCCCCCAACGGCGTTCCCTTCTTCGCCAGAGTGGGAAAAAGAAATGTGTACTAGTTGATCAACTTTGACAATAAGTTTCTTCCCAGGCGTTGGTCCGCTTACAACGCGGACCCTACACTACCTCCCCCAGTCGGGCTGGAGGGCCCAAGCTGGTCATCTGATGGTTAATGATCACTAATCACTATGGCTCATGAATATTCGCTACATCAAGAGATGGCAGATGTTCTACTTTATGTAAGTTATATATAGAATAAGAAATTAAAAATATTTAAGAAGCAACTCGCTTCTTAAATATTTTTAATTTCTTATTCTTTGTTAACTGAATCGAATAACTATCAAAATTATTTTTAATTGGTTCTTCTTTATTTTATTCATCGTAACTTATAGTCACTTTTAATGTGACGTCACAAATCGAAAAGTCATCTTATTTGATGTTTTCTAAATTATCAAACTGCTAGCTAGGTATCACAAATTATGACAGCATAATACCAACATAGTTAACGTTATACAAGCATTCTCGTATATCCTACCGCGTCGAACGTTTTCTTTTAAGGTGACGGGTAGGGCACACTAGCGACGCCAATCAATTTTATTTTTTAGCTACTAAACCGGATCTATTTTAAACAATTTCGGTTTACAACCTCTTGGCAAACACTTATACTATTTATTAAATAACCATGCATAAATGTCGGGTCCGTTTTTGTACGCGAAAAATTGATTCACTCTAAAAGTGGCCGCTTTTGGCGGTAATACATTTTTCGCGTACGTGTTGGACCCAGCATTTGTGCATGGTTATTTAATAAATAATACTATTTACTACATTATTATTATGCTATTTAGTTACACTTATAAAAGTGTTTGCCGAGAGGTTGTACTCCCGAAATTGTATAAAATAGATCCGGTTTAGTAGCTAAAAATTAAAATCGATTGGCTTCGCTAGTGTACCCTACCCGTCACCTTAAGGTGTAAAAAATTAGACCGGAGATATTAAGTGTCAGCTCTGTAGACAGGCGTCAGACAGTTAGTCGTTCCGCATGTAAGGTGATCGCATTACGGTGGTCTTTATTGTAAACGATAGGAGAGAATTCAATGGACACCTCTGAAGCAGGATTACAGTCAATGGTGTTTGTAAATTCATTTAACGATGTGAATCTTGTATTAAATAAGTGAAGTGTTTTGATGGGTTATCACTTGTGAGTGGTGGTTGTATTACATTGTATATATTTAAATCTGCTGGTCTTTTTGTTTGGGTATAACTTTTAATCAATTGTCTAGTCAATGGATTTTAATACGATTTTCAGCCATACATGACTGAAGAATATGACAGACAAATACGAAGCTACATATTATTATTAGTTTGTAACTAATTCCACAAAAAGCTGTTAATTTTTTAAATTTAACTTTACTTATTATATTTTTTAATTTAATTTTATTAATTAAATTTAATAATTTAATAGTATTAATAAAATTTTATTAATTTAATGTTATTAATTTAATTTAATTAATTTTAATCATTTATTAACACCCATATAGTCTCGCGAGAGTTCGCCTTCCAAAAGTTGTTATGAAAGTGAGACTGTGAAAGTTTGGAAGAGAAGAAAGTGTTTATGGAAAGAAAACTATATAGGAGTGATAGCGTTCACTGGGAGTGATGAATTATTGTTTCAATGTGAAGTTTCTTACAATTACCTTGATAGGAGAAATAATAAGAACAGCTTTAATAATTAAATGAACATCATTTAATTATTAAAGCTGTTCTTATAAGAACAATACATGGATGAATTTTCTGAAATAAACAAATGATGATTATTATTACTTAATATTTGATGTATAACTGAAGTAGCTTCTAAAACCTATTCACGTCAAATTGTATATCCATTTATCACAACGTTATGGATATCATGAATGACCAATAATTTAACAGCGACACTAAAAGTCTTTCATATTAGACGAAAATAAGCATTTGATTCTTTAGGGCGAATAATGACAACTCGAGATACAAATGACTGCCACTTGCGATTTGAATAAATTTCGCATATAAAAGTCGTTGGAAGTTATGGTCGTTGATGCCACAATATAGACAAGGTTAGACAAAATAATGAAAACATACATCATTTAAGCTTTTCCTTTACCCGGGAAAGTTGTCAAAATTGGAATTGGATATGATTGCTGGTTCACAGTCGAAATAGGATGAGTCTATTTTGGTTTAGTTTATCAATATATGTATTGACTGACCGGATGGCGCAATTGGTAGTGACCCTGCCTCGTACGCCAAAGGTCGTGGGTTCGATCCCCACCCTGGACAACACTTGTGTTTGTTCGGTGTCTCGGTGTAATATATGTATTTAAGTATATATTTGTGTTCCTCTGTTGTCTGATATCTGTAACACAAGTGCTTAAGCTACTTAGTACGGAATCAGGTCAACGTATGAGATGTTGTGAGAATTATTGTTGTGAGAATTAATATATTTAGATCATCGTCGCTTTTCATCAGGTGCTACTGTGGTTAAATGACCGCCTATAGACGATGTAACGTGGTTTACTTTACAAGAAATTAAAATTTTCCCATAATATTGTACAAAATCTAGTGCTATGTAACGTGGACATTTTAACTGTATGAATGATGCACATTCATTATGTTTTAATTAATTATTTGTTAGAAATGGGGTGAGCCCTGCGTCTCATAGCCACTGCGACCAGTAGATTATCTATTGTGGTATCCCCATAACCTATTACAGCACCTCATGTAGCTCCAGTTCCAGGATAAACCCGAGAATGGAGCTGATGGGGGAGCTTTTGATCTCGTCTGCTGAGATCATGGGTGCTCCTAGGTGCCGGCTTCTGCAGCGGTGCAGCGCTATGCACTCGCCGAGTATTCATTATTCATTATGTTATTAACATATTTTATATTATGAACAGCTAATCCTTAGTGTGTTACTGTTAAGTGAAAATTTTGACAGTCTAATCAGTCAAAGAGCTGGGCATTTTCAAACAGCACATTTTTTTTATTACATAGGTGGCAGACGACCGACGGATCACCTGATGGTAAGCGATTACCTCCGGTCATGGACACCTGCAACACCAGTAGTGTCACAAGTGCGCTGCTTACCTTTTAACCCTCCTTCCCCTGGATTTTGCCTCCGGTACTCTCACTCACGCAGTGAAATACAACGCATGCACTGCCTCACGCCGGTTTTCTGTGAGGACGTATTATTACTCCGGTCGAGCCGGCCCATTCATGCCGAAGCGTGGCTCTCCCACAGTTTTATTGTATAGCGATTTAGAAGAAGTTCAACAAATGACAATTCAATAATAGCTATTTATACAATTATAGTTATTCCACTTCATCATCATCATCATCATCAGCCCATTTAAGTCCCCACTGCTGGGGCACGGGCCTCCCTCAATCACATGAGGTGTAATTGCCATACTCACCACGCTTGGCAGACGGGTTGGCGAGGGTTTGAACTAAATGCAGAGTTTTCCTTCTCTGGGTGCTGATGATTATGCCGGCAGCTTTACCTTAGTCGCCTTTTACGACACCTCGGTAAGAGTGAGGGTGGCCTATTCTACTCTGCCGGGGACCACACGGCCAATATTCCACTTCGTGTCACATTATTACACACACAATAACACCCTTTGTGAGTTTCCTAATAATGGTAAATGATAAGATGGCATGCTGTCAGTTGATGTGCTGTGCCGATACACTTGTCAATTGCTATAAAACTGTCAAACAGCCCGCGAACGAGCGCGGTCAAGTGCGACCTGACAACTCTGCTGAAGGTTTTGATGTGTCTATTTTGCTTCGACAAGAATCTGATGTTGACGCATTATTTTTGATGCAAAGTAATTTGTAATGACATTGAAACGGTTTGTTGTCGAGTTAAATATTTGTTTTTTAAAAACTAGCTTATGTAGGTATCCTTTGTACCACGGTTTGAAATTATCAAGATAAATATGTCCTTTGATAATTATCGAGATAATTATCAAGATAATTATCAGATAATTATCCGATAATTATCAAACAGATATAAGCCTAGTAATCCTTTTTTAACTGATATTACATATCAATATTTTACGTTAGAATCAAGTGATTTAAATAAATTAGAGACATTTTACAATCAAGGTCAACTTTTACTTTTTTATTTTTATAATTTCGTGTATAATAACTTGCAAACCAAAATACGAGCAGTTAATCAACTAATTATATAATACTTTTACAACGATAATACTTGAACTTACTTAATTAAAATAAATTGATGAGTGGAATATCATCTTCATCAACCTCAACTGCGTTAACTGGACAGGGGTTTTCTGTATCTGAATAACAAATGGCAAATATTTTCGATTATATTTATCAAGATATTTATCAACTAAAATTTATCTTGATAATTATCAAAGATAATTATCAATGATAATTATCACTTCAAACCCTGCTTTGTACTCGTAAATGGTTATATTCTATAATAAGCACTGAATAATTATTTTAACTTTTATGCTAATCTATACTATTTATAATAAGGTAAATCATACAGATAGAGTCAACGCATATAAGTAATCCGAAAACACGAAAAACTTGCGCGATGTAATCGACACCTAGCGCCATCTGTTGATGGTATAAAGTGCAACTAATGTCCCGAAACAAAGTAAGGGCGGGCCACTAGTAGGTAGATAAAAACGTTATTTCTTTTTTCTTTTTTTTTACATTATTCCGGACAAACGAGCAGACGGCATACCTGATGGAAAGTGATCACCGCCGCCCATGGACATCTACAACACCTGAGGTATCACATATGCGTTGCCGGCTCTTAAGAAAGGAGTACACCCTTTTCTTGAAGGTCACCAAGTCGTATCTGTTCGAAAACACCACGGATGACAGCTGGTTCCACAGTTTTACTGTGCGTGGTAGGAAATTCATGTATGTTTACATTTAAGAATACAAAATAAAATACCTACTTCTCCCCTACATCATAAAATTCATAGAAGTTAAATTACGTAGATAATTGAGGATGGCCAGACATTCCCTTCATTGAATTGGTACACATTTTTCTTCAATTATTTATATTAACCCAAATGTATTCGACAGGTGACAATCGGTAGAAGAAAGTCGATTAAAAAAATTGCTGCTTATACAGGTTTCTCGGTTAAAGTACAAGTAGGAGGAACTTGAATCAAATATGATGATCTAAGTAAAACTATGTAGATGTAGAACCAAAAATTAAAATGCAAAAATATGTAAGCTCACTGAACCCCACATCTCATGAATTTTAAACAGCATTTTAAAATGTCTTTGACAATGGACCATGGGATTGAATATAATTTATTAGATATTATATATTATACATTTTATTTAAGTAGATTTGAACGACATTTAATTTTGGTCTAATCTCGCAAAATCTATGGCAAGTTTACTAAAAATTAGAATAAATATAGTAATGGGTAGATAATTGTTTAAGGTGACGGGTAGGGCACACTAGCGACGCCAATCGATTTTAATTTTTTAGCTACTAAACCGGATCTATCTATAACAATTTTGGGGTTACAACCTCTCGGTACAAATATGGACCCAACATTTGTGCATCACGCGAAGTAATAATAATAATAATAATTCTCACAACATCTCATACGTTCACCTGATTCCGTCCTAAGTAGCTTAAGCACTTGTGTTACAGATATCAGACAACACAGCGTGTTTATGTTAGAAGGATTTAATCTGTCTGGTCGGATTACGTGACAGATGTCATGTAGTGAAGATTTTGCTAAATCTTAATTATTATAAAAGAAACCTTCCATTTAATATTGTGTTGTCTATGTGTACGTTTTGTTTTGTTATAGGTGGTGATTTCCCTAAAAAGAAAACTCAATTAATTAAGGAATCTACTCAAATGACCGGTCAATTCAATTACATACTGAATGTGTCTCTACTCACTTGACATTGGCAGAGTTGACTGCGTCTCTGACGTACAACACTACTAGAGCCGTTAAAAATTATTATATTGTCACCTTTTTGTCAGGTCTAGGATAATAGTTTTTTATTTTATTTTAGGTGGTGTAAAGAAATAATCTTATTTACAAAACACACGAGATGCCTTGCTTCTGCAAGGGATGAGAAATGTAATGATATATTGAGGATACACAACCTCATCACCACTAAACACTAACACTAAACTGTCTGTTGCAACATAAAAAATAGTGAAGTGTTTCTTTAATCAATCGACTTTGGCAGAATTAATTGTGTCTGTGTACCATAAGCCATTGGTATTTGTAAAAAATGTATTAATAACAATTTTGAATTTGTTCTATCTTCTAGAGACCACTCGTACCGACTCAATACTTTATTAGCTCCACAATGTTACATAGGTCATAGGCGATTGTCATTCCATTCTCATCATCTCGATGGATGGCGGTCTAATACTGTGCGTTTTTCCCGGAACTTTCTACCACGTACCTCAGTTCTGTGGTGCGGTTTGGCTGTAGGAGTATTTCCGGACGGCTACGACTTAAGGACCTTCAAGAGAAGAGCGTACTCTTTTTTAAAAAGGCCGGCACCACATTAGCGATCTCTCTGATTTCGCGGATGTTCATGGGCGGCGATGATTACTTTCCATCAGGTGACTCGCTTATATTCTAATTTAATATTATATTATGTTTATATTTTTTACTTGCACGAGTACACAATATTAAAAAAATACCACCGAGAAGTGCATTTACTACACTACAGTGAGCATGTAGGTTCTCTAATGGGTACCTACATGAAGAAAAAATCTGGGAAAGCTGGAGATTATTTCTTTATTTTTCTGTGGCTCGTTACTATAATATTAAAGCTAAGCTATGTACATTTTTTTATGTGATATTCAGACGAGCAGACGGATCACCTGATGGTAAGCGATTGCTGCCGCCCGTGGACACCCACGACACCAGTGTAGTCACAAGAACGCTGCCAACCTTCAAACCCTCCGGTACCCTCACTCACTCAGCGAAACACTGCACAGTGCTGCTTCACGCCTGTTTTCTGTGAGGCCGTGGTATCAGTCCGTACGAGCCATTCATGCTGAAAAGTGACTCTCCCAGGTTTTATCTTAGCATTCAACCATACTTTTCCCTCCCTCAAGCAAGACTTAACTTTAATCTAAAATGAGCTATTAAAATTTCGAACTAAAGACAATGGACACGCTGCGCCCGCGTCGCAGAAACCCTGCAATGGTGGCTGTTGTCAGTATCCCGCTGCTTAAGTAAGTCTTCTAAATAATAGTGAAAAAATATCATTACACATATCTTTAAAAACAATATATTCTATAAATTTACTTCAATTCCGTCGCATATCCTTAGCTAGGCTACAGGTGGGGTACCGAGTGGCCTACATGCACAGCATCCATCAGCTTATCTCGTGTTTGCGGAGAGATAATCTGTCTGTGTGTCGCGATTTATAGCGCTTGTCGTCAGCCAGGGGTGTACCCACCTGCATCTAATTCACCAATAGTTCTATACTTGTTTATATCCCACCATAATATTAATTGTATCTTATTGTATATTTATTTGCACACCATTAGACAGAACATTATATTTAATTTATTTATAAACTATTTATGTACCCATACATATAAACTATTTATGTACCTATAAATAGCATTAGGGCTCAAATAAAACCAGCGCCATGGCCTGAAGATACTCCTACCTAAAGCCATGGCCGAAGTTGAGTGAGCTACTTTTCACTGACTTTCGACAACTGACAGCAACATACCTTACACACACACACACCTGTACGCAAATACTTATTGCCCGGCTGGAGAAGCCGTATTAATACTTTTTTTTTCATTACATAATATTTATTACATAATAAAAACAAATTTTATCATTTTCGGTCCAGTACTTTCGGCTGTGCGTTGATAGATCAGTCAGTCAATCAGTCTGTAATTTAATCACCCGCCGATGCATTACCTCTTTAATAATACTATAGATGTCCATAATTATCTTTTATTGAGATCTTATTCATCACGACGAGTAAAGTATCAGCCTATAAAGGTACTGTCCTACTACCGTGCCTCAAAGGCCTCCATCATAGAAATCTAGTTAACGCTAACTAATATGGGATTGGGCTTAATCAATACGCTTGCCAAATGCACTTTGTTTTGGTTAGCACAAACCCGAACTATGTTCAAAAAATTCTAAACATACTTTCGCTCGACCCGGAAATCGAACCCAGGGCCCCGAGATCATGGTCCGGTACTTAAAGCATTAGACCAACAGAGCGTCTGTCCCGACGAGTAATCCTACATAATTGCTTAGCTTATCAGCCTAAGTCGCTAGCCAATAACAGATTTGTTTTAAAAGCAGTTTCAAACTCGATCAATGTTATTGCAAACACTCAATAAATTCCCCAAGACAAATTTATACCTCCCTAAGTCAACTGAAATGGTATTCCATTGGAATAGTCTCTTGTAAAGGTTCAGCCCTAGGGTTCCAGTATTGACGTACTGTCTTAGCCTATTTCCCTGCTGTCTACCGGATACGGTTACTGAAAGCCCTAAAAGAATTTATGCCATAAAGAACCATTTGGACACTTTGCCCATTTTTATAGAGGCACAGTATTTTTGGCTCTCCTCAGCCTGATAGTAAGCAAGAGAAGGGCCCAAGTTGCGATTACAACGGACGCGATGGCATCAAGGCATCACTTCCGTTGACATAGCCACACCGGCCCGCGAGATGCTTCTTTACGCTTCGTTTGAAGGAATCCATATTGTAGGAAGGGGAAAGTGGGAAATACATGAGCCGGCAACGAGTTCCATTTCTTGATGGTGCGACAGAAATAAGAAATGCCAATTTTTTTAGTCCGTGATGGGATGTTTTCTACTGTGAAGCGATGACAGCGTTGTCCGGCGCGTATAGTTCTCTGACGGAATAGGGCAGGTGGGATGAAGGAGAAAAGCTCATCGGAGCATTCACCGTGATATAGACGGTAAAAGACGCTAAGCTACCCGATGTCTACTATGTCTACGTAGTTGAAGAGGTTCGATGGAATCGGTTACCTCTTCGTCACCTATTCGTCACGTCAGTATACGTACAGCCCGTCGCTGGAATCTATCAAGAGCATCCATGAGGTATGTAGCGGAGCCATCCCTGAGATGCGATCAGTACGCATGCCCGGAATTGAGTCTTGTATAAAAGACAGAGTTGGTCCGGCGTGAAGAACCTGCGCAATCTATCTGTTAATATCGCACTTAAAAATTTCATCTCGTGTTCAGGCGGGAATCGAACACACATTAGTGGTGCGCCTTAATGTTTATAACCATTAAACTACCGGTCAATTTTAAATCAACGTGTCTTTCTAAACACTTGACATTGGCGGAATCACACGCGTGGCCCTTAACCGCGCGCGGGATATGTTTATCATAACCAAGTTTAATTCCATAGATTTTTATTTCCATAGACCTAAAGATTAATTTTCTGTGACACAGATGAATGTCATTTTAATCATGCTATATTTTACAGAATATACTCGAGGAATATGTTTCTGCTTAAGTTTAAATTAGCCTATCTTAGTGCTATTTTTGATTGCAAGTAAAACTGTAAGCCTATTATTAATAATATATACGAGATTGTGCAAAGTTTGTTAATGACTGTCTGTTAGCAAATAAAAAAATAAAGATCCTTTTCCACTACTACTGCTATCTTCTCGATGAACCCCATCCAAAATCCCTTTCTCTCTCTACGATAGGTACACTTAACACAAATTAACCTAAACATTATGCGTAACTGTCAGCTGTTCAATATTTGCCACCTCCGTCATTCAATTTATGATATTGTCCCGAGAAAGGTCTGATAGGACGGCTTTATGTTGATAAACAGTCTGTGATAATGAATTATTTGATACTAATTTTGCGTGTCACGGAAATTGTAAATAATAAATAGTGAGTTAATCTAACCAGTTTCAGGCTCTATATCAATCAATCAAAATCAAATCAAAAATGTCTTTATTCAATTTAAGTCCATACAGAACATTTATGAATGTCCAATATTATGTAATCTACCGCTGATTCGGAATGTCAATTTCTACCCAGAAGAATCAGCAAGAAACTCAGTAGTGACTTTTTTCAAATAATATGGTAATTACAATTTTCATTCTTATACAAACTATGATTACAGTGACAGTATAACATAAAATGCTTATATCGTTTAGATAAATCGTCAAAGAAAAATTATGAAATGAATTATACATTAGACGACAGGCGAAGAGATCAACATGTCCAGGAATCCTTATTATTCAAATAATAGATAGATAGATACTCTTTATTGCACAACATACAAAACTTAAAAGCTAGGTATACAGAGATACAATGTACAATGTATGCGGTCTTATCGCTGTGAGCGATCTCTACCAGACAACCTTCAGGTAAAGGACATTAGATAGAAGAGGGGAGGGTGGTGCAATCCTTTTGATTTTGAACATTGATTAAGTAAATTTATAGTATAAATACATATATCTAGATAATAAATAAATAAATAAACACGTTATCATAAATAAATAAATAATCATCTACTTTATTACTGAAAGGCCTGCCTTTCTGCATTAGGTAGTTTTTTACATGCAACTTAAACTTACGTACCGGTAAATCAATAATATTTTGAGGTAACTTATTAATATTCTAATGCTCAATCCTATAAATAAATTTCCAATTTTATGAAGTCTTAAATTTGGGACAGCAAGCCTATATTTATAATGTTTAGGGCCCTCCATAAAAATGTGCCAGTCGACAATTTTTTTGATACAGACGTGTAGAACAAGCAATTTGGGGCCATAGTTATTATTGCACGGAAGATGTAGGATTCCTGTGAGCCAGGTTATATGGGTTCGAAGATTCTATTGTTTCATACATTTATTCATTTTTCAAAGAGCTTGAAACAATTCTACAACTTCCGTGCCATAATGAGTTTTAACCATCTGTATAAAAAAATGTCGGCCGGCCACTTTCATGGAAAGGCCCAATATGAATGATTTCCTTAGTTAGGTTACTTTATTTGGTTTGATATGAATGATACACAGGTTTTAAACTGAACTTAAATATTATAAAGTTGTAAAATACTCAAAAAAAATTGTCTGATATCCGAAACACCAGTGCTTATGCTACTTATTACAGAATCAGGTCAATATACCTAATTGGCCCCTCCCCCCACAAAGCAATGATGGCGAAAAAAAAGTATAATTATGCGATTATTTATCAGCAAGCGCAAACCCGTCAAAAACGCTTTCAATTAGAACCAAAAGAATCTTATCTCACCGCCTTATCTTTATTTCCATTCCTCACATAATTTTTATTAGTTAATTAAACAATCACAATGTGTGAGAAATTACTTAACGGCGCTTTATGCAAAACCCGAATCTGTGTTACCGATAACTTATCATTGAGTATACAAACGTTATCGCTTAGACGCGAAACTGCGGCCTATGGCTTTAGAAGCTGGGTGGCCGTAGTGCTGTCGCGTGTACTTGATTGCGCGGGACGTGCCCGTCTTCGGGACATAGCCCGATTTTTTTAAATTTATTAGGTGGAAGACGAGCGGACGCAGTATTAGTGATGGTCAATAGTATTTTAAATATAATGTTTGATGTAAGCTCGTCCTAATGTTGATATGTATTTTTTATAAACTGTTTTCTCAGTAAGTGAATTTGTAATTCTTATGAGAAATGAAATGTCTTTAATCACAAGACGAGCGGACGGATCACCTGATGGTAAGCGATTGCCGTCACCCATGGACACCCGCGACACCAGAGGAGGCACAAGTGCGCTGTACACCGTTAAGCCCCCCTTTCCCCCGGATTGGGCCTCCGGTACAACACAGCAGTGCTGCTTCACGCAGGCAGTGGTATCACTCCGGTCATTCATGCCGAAACGTGGCTTTCCCACGGCTCAAAATGTACTCACTTAGCCGTAATTGGCACGAGGAATACTTATCACAAGTTCACTTTGATCTTTTACTATTCCTTCCTTCATTATATCTTATTTTTATCACTTAAGATTAACTTGAAAATGCCTACTTGGAGCCCAATTCTCGTGCTCGTGATATTTTGAAAACATGGCGGATATCACCTGAAAACCATACAAAAAAACTATGTTTAGTGATATATATCGTATGAAAATAAATATCACGAGCGTGATATCCGCCATATTTTCAAAATATCACGAGCACGAGAATTGGGCTCCAGATATAAGCAACACTATATCTGGAGCCCAATTCTCGCTGAAATCGATTTTATCTCCAAATTTAAAGATTCTCACAATTTTGTCATAACGAAATAGGATTTGTGTAAAGAACGATAAGCCTATGTTTATATTATATGTTATAACAATAAGCATCCTTTTCTTATATTTAATTAAATATCTTTTCTCTTCATCTGGTTTTTATTAAAACTAAATAACTGTTATCGTATATCTTTATTCCTTACCTATTTATTATTTTTACATTATATTCGTCCCGAATTTTAATATACAGTTGAAATCACTTGGTCAACAGCTGTGATAAGCGAAGTTGCACTTCAAAATATTTCTACAAAGTAGGTTTTAGAGTGGCAGATTGTTATCTAATATCTCAATTAAGCATGCATATTATTTAATTTAATTTTTGTTTCAATTTCGGAAATCTAATTAATAAATTGTAACAATAATAATGATATCACATGACATAATTTTGTACTATTTAATTTAATTTGATTGATTTATTTTGTTACCTGCAAAAAACGATTTATATTTTATTTTTCATTTATTATGCAACTTTTTTTTTAATTACGAGTAATAATTAATTATCATTTTATGCCAGATTCGCAATTTTCGAATTTCGAATCACCGATATTCTTGTGATAGTTTCTTCATTATTAGACACTTACTGCCACACTCAGAGTCGTTGATTAACTTATTTGGCCACTTAAGAAATGATATTGACACTTATTTTGATACCTATAAAGAATACCGATACTAAAGTTAATGAATATTAGCTTAAATGACGTCTCTGAGTTCGGCCGTCTTTCTTGACATGACGTACATAGCCTTAGATACTTATAGGTATAGCTTTATCGTCAGAAATACAAAGTTTAAGCAAACTACATGCATACCTACTACATTACTATATCTAAAAAACCGGTTGAGAAAAAAAATCTGTGATCTACACCATTATTTTAATTTGCCGTGTTCACCTAATAGGTACATTATTCGTTGAGTTTGAAAATTATCATCTTGTTTTGGTATGCACTAACAAATATGGCGGAATATACGGGCTTTTTGACATATGCCTTCACACTTTTTATTGACTGTAATATAAATAATTTAGATAGATAGGTACATAGTTAGGTACTACCTAAATATAGTATTACTATTTTAGCGAAACAAAACTTTATTATTTAAGGACTTAGTAAAACATTACATATATGGAATGAATGTATTTGTTTGTAACTATTTTAATACTAAGTTTACATTAATGATAATGGATTCTTCCATTTCGATTGATCTAGGATCATCATCATAATTTTAGCCAATAGATGTCCACTGCTGGACATAGGCCTCCCCCAATGTTCTCCACACAGATCGGACCTGTGCCGCCCGCATCCAATGGATTCCCGCGACCTTCAACAGATTGATCTTGACCTTGTGGGGGGCGCCACGGCTGCGACTTCCTTTACGTGGCACCCACTCGAGAACGTTTCGTCCCCAACTGCCGTCTGTTCTCCTCGCTATGTGCCCTGCCCATTGCCACTTGACCTAGGATACAAATTATGTAATCGATCGAAACGACATTGCAATGAGATGTTTTTATATTCTGTTCGGGCTTTACTTAAGTAAAAGGTGATAAAAAAATGTGTTGATGAACCCGAATTAAATTAATTGTAATACAATACGAGTAGATAAGGCCGTTCTTCCACTACTCCACCAGACAGACCCTCAATCGACACCGGTACATGGTAGAAATACCAAAAGTCCGCACAAAGAGGTTTGAATCCTGTTTTCTTATTCGTACTGCGAAACAGTGGAATCAGTTGCCTGAAGAGGTGTTCCCTAGTGGCTACAATTTGGGGGTTTTCAAAGCGCGAGTGAATAGGTATCTTCTAGGTAATCGTGCTACATCTTAGACCATATTATCACTTACCATCAGGTGAAATATGGTCAAACGCTTACCTATCTACAGTAAAAAAAAAAAAAAAAATATAGGCCTTGCGCGTAGCGAAGATGAAACTAAACAACCATTTAAACATAACTATATGTGATTCCCACATAAATTATATTCATAAATAGCCCTCCTAGGTGGTCCCATCAGTTTATGAGTTCCTCATTAATAACAGACTCATCATCATCCAGCACCATCTGGGACGTGACTTATTCGCGCCAATTTACAATATGGAAATATGTGGTTGTATGAGCGCTAATTTATAATCTGTGGTCGTGCTCGCGCCAATTTGTAAGCTCTAAAGGTACTGTTAAACATGCTTATTTTCATGCTTGAAGCATGCTACTTTTGAGCAAGTGCTACTAATTAGCATTTGTGGACAGACGTGCGTCTAATAAGCATGCTCAAAAAATGCACGCCGGTGGATTTTTGAGTATGCTACCTGCAGTCTGCATTTATATCAAAACCCTCGCCAACCCGTCTGCCAAGCGTGGTGAGTATGGCAACTACCCCTCGTGTGATTGAGGGAGGCCCGTGCCCCAGCAGTGAGGACTTAAATGGGCTGATGATGATGATGACCTGCAGTGCGGGTGGAAGGGTTTGCTTATTTTTAAGCATGCTAATAGATGGCTTATAGCATGCTTATTTTTAGCTCATATTTGGCATGCTTTTTAAGCATGCTAAAAATGAGCATGTGTAACATTAGCTTAAGGTGGATGAGCCATGGAAGGCCACCCTAACGAACTCATTAGTACATTTATGGGTTAATAAAATAAACTTATCATTAATTAAGACGTTTTATGTACTAATAAAGTATTATATTAAATCTAGACTCGACTGCCTCGGTGGCGCAGTGGTTAGTGGGTCGCACTTTAAAGCGACGGCTGCGCAAGAGGTCCCGGGTTCGCTCACCGGGTCGGGCATAATTTGTACCTAAGCCCGGCAGCCCGGAGTCTGGAAGTTGGCGGTCTTGTACGCCCGTGCCTCGGAAAGCACGTTAAGCTGTTGGTCCTGCGCCCGATCCCTCTCCGGTCGTGTCACAGTAGTGTCCAATCGGAATATGAGGGTAAGGGAATAGAGAGTGCACTTGTGTTTGCGCATACACTTGAGCACTGTAATATAGCCACTTAGGCTGATCTTCGAGATTGGCCGCCGTAGCTGTAATCGGTTGAAGGATTTTATAGTAAATAACTTTTTTAAATTTTTATTTAATTCTAGTTGTGATTACTATTTCATAAACTTTTTTAAATCTCGTTTAAATGGCCTTCAAAGGAGCGCGACTTCCATGGTCTACCTTAGTTGAGTCCAATCCACCTTAGTCTATATCTCATAAAAATCTCTCACATAAAAATCTCTTCTCCCAGCAAAGACAAATTTCTTTGTACTTTACCTATTTATTATTCATTATTTTGTAGTTAGGTAGGAAATGAATGGTCAATTTTTATGTAAAACTTATTCGTACTTGTTACAATTCATGACGAGTTTAAAATAAAACTGAATGTTAACTTATCTATGAATTTCATTCAATATCGAAATGATTTATTATTCATAGGAATTTATGAAATCATTGGACTCACATTACCAGAATTTCCAAAGGAATTAATCATTATTTTGTTATCATAGTAATTATAATATCAGTGATGATGACGTGGGTGTAAATACAGGTTTGGCATAGAAATCATCACGTTTAGGTAATTCTTTTAGGGATCCCCGAAAAAAGTTTTTTTTTCTTAGTAAAATTAACGGCGAGTATTAGGTATGACCATCTTTATTTTTTATCGTTTACATCGCGAAAACCTCATAATAGGTACGGTGAATAAAGTATATTTAACTTATTAGAATATAATATATTTTATTTGTAAGTATTATTAGATAAACAAAATAAGCGAAAAAAAATCAGCTGTTCCATACATTATTGTCGGGTGGATATGTTATTTTGAATGAACAGTTTCTTTTTCGCTTACATGCTAAATGGTATTTATTCATGATACCTATTATGAGGTTTTCGGGGTGTAAGCGATAAAAAAATTACGATGTATATCTGTCGTGATACCATGATCTGGTTGGTGTGGTTTCTGGGTCATATGACAATAGATTAATTGTAAATAATAATATCCTCCAACTGATTTCGGCTAAGGGGGGCAATCTGAAAACGACGACCCGTTTGGAACAGTGGTAGTGAACGCTGCCTTTGGTCCAAGGGTTGCGGGTTCGATCCCCGCACAGTACAAACATTTGTGTGTATGAACATGTATGTTTGTATTAGTCTGGGTGTTTGTATGTATTATAAGTATGTATTTACAAAAGAAAAGTATTATATGCATATATTTGTAATTCCGCTGTTGATTCTGATATCCGTAACACAGGTGCTTGAGCTACCTATCTCGGAGTCAGATCAAAGTATGTGATGTTGTGAAATATTTATTTATTATTTATTTTATCTCAACGATCAGCCACTTACGCAGGACATATTATACTGCTCAATTGTTTGCGCAAACACAAGCGCGCTCTCTATTTCGTTGCTCTCATATTCCGATGGGACACTCTGGTGTGACACAACCGGAGAAGGATCGTGCTCTCCGAGACACGCGGGGTACAAAACCGCCAACTTCCAGACATCGGGCTGACACGGAGAATTTCTTAAGAGAAAAACACAGGTACAAATTTTGGCCCGACCCGGGGATCGAACCTGGGACCCCAAGCGCAGCCGTTGCTTTAAAGTGCGACGCACTACCCACTGCGACAACGAGGCAGTCATTGTAAATACCAGGACTCCAATTTTGAAATGGCGGATATCACCTGAAAACCATACAAAAAAAACTATGTTTGAGTGATATATGTCGTATGATAATAAATGTCACGAGCACGAGAATTGAGGTCCAGATTACCAAATTCTATATAACAGGTCTAAGCGTATGACCACGAGCTTCGAAACCACGTCTTTAGACTCAAAATAGGCTGGATAACATAGAAAGTATATTGAATTTAGGCCGTGTGGTGCCCGGCAGAGTAGAATAGGCCACCCTCACTCTTACCGAGGTGTCGTAAAAGGCGACTAAGGTAAAGTTGCTGCCATGATCATCAGCACCCAGAGAAGGAAAACTCTGCATTTATATCAAAACCCTCGCCAACCCGTCTGCCAAGCGTGGTGAGTATGGCAATTACCCCTCATGTGATTGAGGGAGGCCCGTGCCCCAGCAGTGGGGACTTAAATGGGCTGACGATGATATTGAATTTAGAAATAGCGGGTAAGTATAATACTTATCTCAATGATAGAGTCAAAGAGTAATAACTGCTTACGAACTTACCTGAAACAAAGAATAAAGTTATATTACAGATAAATAAAAACATACTGTATTATGATGATGACATTTGGTTCAATATCAATTTGAGGAAACTTGACAGATTGTACAGTACAGACAGTTTATCTACGGACAGCCACACGTCAATTTTTAAAAATCTCTTCTTCAAAAGACCGCCCAGCGTTTTATCCGACATTCTGCCACGCTCCTCACACAATGAGGACATTGTGGAATCGACTTCCCGCAGCGGTATTTCCGAAATGGTACGACATTGTAATCTTCAAAAACGAGCCTACTCCTTCCTCAGTGGTCATTTCACTTAGAACTTTTCCTTTATGAGAAAAATTAGTTTGAAAAGCAATCGTCATGCGGCTTTCGTTGTTGGTTGTAAAAAGCAGGTAGCTTTAAAAACATCAAGACGTGTGAGCTCGAATAGATAGAATGATTATTTTTATTTGCGTGAAAAATGGTAAACATAGATGGTACAAAATATAAATGACACACATTTCACCAGACTTCTGGGATGCAAACATTAACAAATCAGGCGACAGTTATTTGAATTAATTAAACATGTATAACAATGAAGTTGAAACCATTTCCCTTAAAGGATTACAACACTCCTTTTGAATTGAGTCCGAAGTATTCATCAATTGAGTAAAAAGTACTTGTCTATTAACCATTTTTTTAAATGCTTTTTAAATTTATTTATAGGCAATGACTTAGGGTCTTCTCCTAATCTATTTTAATTTTTTATCGCCATAAAATTATTTCGGCTATACAAACCTGTCGTCACAGAAGGTAAAACGAGTCTATTAGGAAATCTCGTGTTGAAAGAGCAGACGTCTTTGTATGTCTTGAAAAGGTGATGATTACTTTTCACAAAAACGCACAATTCAAAAATGTATAAGCTTGGAACAGTCAGCAAGTTGAGGCGCTACGCTAGTAAAGCATGTTTTCGAAAACAGTGACTTCAAGCCGCCTGCCTATATTAGCAATTTTAAAAAAGTATGGGAAAAAAACCAGTTACTTAGAAGGTATGGGAAAAATTGTTTTAATATAGCAAATAAAATTAATTCTGATATTTCATTTAATTGTCTCCCTGACTGATTCTCGAAGGTGGCCAGAAATAGCCGTTGAGTATTGGTCGTTTTCCTCTAGATGGCGCTAGCACTGGCTAGATCCATCTAGAGGAAAATCTCTCTGTATCTCAGTATAATAATGAGTTACTCTATGGACATCTGCACTCCTTCTGGTGTGTATGCGGCGGTGATCACTTACCATCAGGTGACCACTTGCTCGTTCGCCTCCCTGTCCCATAAAAAAGACCAATGTCCCCGTTTACTACAAACGCGCTGTGTCTCTCTTTTAATTTGTTTGTAATTACTTAAATGTGTGCATGAATGGAAAATAACTTTTTTTACCTTTCTACAAAATTACGAAGAACCATCTACATATTTGATTATACGCACTTGGTTTTGCCGTTTCGCCATGCGTCACGCCCACTTGTGAGATTACGGATTCGTCTCGGCGACCCATCCATCGTTTGATCACTCCATGCGTTAATTAAATATTGAAGTTAATTGAATAATTGACTAGGCCGTGAAGATTGAACACTTTTGTCGTATTGTGTCAGGAATGTGTGAATTAAAAACTATTGATTGTAAATACGCATTAACGTCGTATAAGATAATGGAGTTTTTGTGGCCTCAATGGTCAAATGGGACGATAAAAAGATTTTAGACTTACGCGTAGCAGCAGAGAACAGACCGATCACCCGATTATGGCAAGCATTTACCGTTGTCCATGGATGCAACATCAGAGTTACAGTACACCGAATTGCCGGTCTTTTCAAAAGGAATAAGCTCTTTTAGTGTAGGACTCCTGTTGAGTGACGATTTGCGCAAGATGGGAAGAAAGGAGATGGCTTCGAGTAGCCGAGGATCGATCAAAGTAGCGAACTTTCGGAGAGACCTGTGTCCAGCAATGCACTGTGACAGGCTGATGACGGTCTCTTTTTAAGTTTTGATCTCTGAGATTGACTCTGAGAGCGATGGTAGCTCAGTAGAAAAGAACACGCCTTCCATACAGGGTGTCGTGGCTTAGAAAACGAGCAAGCTGCTCTGTATTTTTCAAATCTATGTGGAAAACATCGCGAGGAAACCTGCAGGTCTCGGACTAGTTTCACAAAATTGTGGATACATACAATATTTGAGATAACGATTGTAATGTGTAACCAGTGATTCAGTTGGTCTGGTTCCCCATCATCACCATCTGGTTCATCAGGAGAAGCTCTCGCCTAGGCGGAGAGCCCCACATCTGCTCCCTGGTGGACGGGTATGCATACCTAATTAGGTCAGCCCATTGCACATTATTAGTTGAAAGAAATGGGGTGAGCATTGCGTCTCATAGCCACTGCGATCAGTAGAGATCTATTGTGGCAGCCCCAGAACTTATTACAGCACCAGCCCATTGCACATAGGACTGGACGTTATTTCCCCTGCGCCAACAAAAAAAAAGGGTTGCAAAGGTCAGACGGCAGTCGCTTCATTGTTAATCACCAGACATCCTGAATCCTGGATCATGGTCCTAGCGTACTCCGGGCAGCGACAGCTTTGGACGCAACTGGCAATCACAGGATGGGAGATTTCTGAGATTAAAAATTCGTTTACTTACTTACATCGCCCATCCCAGTGGTCTTCCAGTAAAGCCTAAGCCTACCATCTTATGCGTTACACGGCCTCTTGGACTTGTCTAGCATCCTCTCCAATACATCAAACTGCTCTTACAGGCCGTGTGTAAATGGATATTATAATTCTCACAACATCTCATACGTTGACCTGATTCCGTTCTAAGTAGTTTAAGCACTTGTGTTACAGATATCAGACAATAGAGAAACACAAATATATACTTAAATACATATTACACCCAGACACTGAAAAACACAAGTGTTCATCGCACGAATGTTTGTCCAGGGTGGAGATCGAACCCACGACCTTTGGTTTAAGAGGCAGGGTCACTACCAATTGCGCCATCGGGTCAGTCAATTTGACCAAAAGCTTGACCACCATAGCCAAAATATCGGTTACGATGTATCAATACGGGGATTAACACGATATTTATTATGTGAAACAACATTGTGTACTCACATATTTGGCTCGACGTTTCGGCTACGTTACAGCAGCCGTGGTCACGAGCGGACTGACCACGCTCGCAAATATGTGAGTACACAATGTTGTTTCACATAATAAATATCGTGTTAATCCCCGTATTGATACATTATAGTTATAATGCAACGCGAAAATCTAAAAAAATATCGGTTATATAAAAATTTGATTTAACACCAGTCTTCCGCCACAACTAGTCAAACCGCTAGCCATTACTATTGACATATGCTTATTTACGCTTGTATGATCCAGTGTTGACCAAGTCAAAGAGGTGTCAAGGCGTCCATTATATGCTAATACTTAGTTCTTAGAAGTAATTTAGGTCACGTCACGGTCCTTACTAATGGTATCTATGATGAATGATTCTGCTGATAAATTATGTTAGAAGATCATGATAGCAAAAATTTGTGGAACAGACCGCGAGTTATAAGAGATCTAATTTAGTTCAGCTTCTTTGGATGTTTAACGTTGGTTTTTTTTATAGTTGCGCAGTATATTGGCTCGCAATAAAAAAAATAGAAAAAAGAGTAACTGGCGAGTTTCTTGCCGGATCTTCTCGACCAGAAACAACTTTCCGAGCCGGTGGTAGAATCGCATTATGTATATTTACTTTTTTTAGTATATTTTATGTATCAACATATATATGTATTAACATGTAAATTATTACATAAGTACTTATAAATAGTTTTAAATCATTCAAATGTATGACGATTTGTAAGTGCTGTGTACAAGCCTATGCAAATAAAGAATTATTTGATTTTGATTTTGATTAGCCTTAAAGTAAGTAAGCTAAAGGAAAGCTCAGGTACCAATCACAAAGGATGCGATGGCATGGCATCACTTTCGTCGGCAGTGTTGGCAATGTCATGCGAGAGATTTCTTCAGAATTCGTGAGATGATAAATAATAATAACAATATCCTCCAACCGATTTCGGCTAAGGCGGCCAATTTCATATCTATCAGCCACTTACGCAAGAAATTTTGGTATTATAGTGCTCAAGTGTGTGCGCATACACAAGTGCATGCTCTATTCCCTTGCCGTCATATTCCGACACAAGTTTGACACGACTGGAGAGGGATCGGGCGTAGGACCAATGGCTTAACGTGCTTTCCTAGGCACGGGGGTGCAAGACCGCAAAACTTCCAGACTCCGGGCTGACACTCAGAATTTCTTAACAAAAACACTCAGGTATAAATTTTAGCCTAACCTGGGGATCGAACCCGGGACGCTAAGCGCAGCCGTCGCTTTAAAGTGCGATCCACCACTTAGATGATAACGTTTTATACTAAACGGTACGTCAAAATAATAATAATAACACTAGTCAACAAATGTTTAACTTTTTTTCGCAACTAATAACAGAGGTCCATGATTTTACTAAATTGCACTCCCTGATTATGAATTTTCAAAATTTTGATACCTCGTCTAGTATTTGATTTATAGAGAGTCAAATATCTCAAAATTTGGTTTTAGGTTCTTTTTCTTTGGCAATTTAAAAACAAGTACAAGCACTTTAAAAAAAATGTTTTCGGCATATCAGTAAACCTCATTTTCTCAATTATATATATATCAATAAGATTTATTTTGTTGTCTTTAATCTATATTGAGTAATATTCATATCAACATCCGTGTACTTATAGCGCACACAAATCATCACTTAATTCTTGTAATGGAAAAAACATAAGATAGCTTAATTGGCTGTAGCGTTGCAGGGAAATCAGGTAAAATTATAAATTAAAAGCATTTCATAATTTGGGGTTTTTATTTTCAAAATATCTATTGAAATTTGTTACATCCCAATTGATACATATTTAAATAAATCCCAAAAAAAACACTAAGTGCCACTTTTCAGATTTTCAACCCTCTGTAACTTAATAACTTGACGTGATATGAAAATTCTGATAACAGATCTAGATTCAGCATATTAAGATCTTCATATTTATCATATTTTTATTCAGCTTGTGTTTTCTTGTTGTCTTGTGTAATTTATTACAACTCGCGAACTGAAAAATAACTTATTATTAATTCTAATGATATTTCATTGTTTCATCAACTGTGGGTCTTTGCAAAACAAGACCTGAGTAGTATTTCTCGTGCACTCGACATTAAAGTCGAATTTAGAATGGAGTTTTCATCCATTCTTCAATACAAATATTTAGCACGACATTAATGTAGAATGTTCTAGAATAGGCCCTCAGAACTAGGGTGCCACCCGTACTTTATAATTAAGTCATCATCATCATCAGCAACCCTCTCGTCCACTGCTGGACATAGGTCTCCCCCAATGCACGCCTCTGCTCCCGATTTTCGGCCACTCTCATCCAGCCCACACCAGCCAGCCTTTGAATGTCATCATCCCATCTTGTCGCAGGGCGTCCTACACTACGCTTACCGAGTCGCGGTCTCCACTCAAGGACTTTACGGCTCCAACGGCTGTCAGTTCTGCGGCTAATATGACCAGCCCACTGCCACTTCAGTTTATAATTAAGTATTGTACGTTATTTCAGGTGATTGTACTCTATACTTTATAAGAAAAATAAAGTATGCGAAAATACTTTATTCGCATGATTGCGTTAGAATTTTGAAAAACGTAGTCGTATTTATTTTCCTTAAATGAAATGGATCGGTGATAAACATGTAGCAGAATGCGCCGCATAACTTATTCTTTCGTTTTAATCATTTCTAAACGCAAAAAACTGCAAAAAGTAATTTAAAATATGTTTTTAAACAAAATGATAAAGAAAACTAAACTGTACTTTATTTTGATATTATGTACTTTTTTTTTTCCTTACCTATAATAACGAATGTACTTTAGCGGCAAAAATAAGGTGGCAACCCTACTCAGGAACTGTCCTGCATAGCTACTTATTAATTAAAGTCGTAACGACTTAGGTACGTATGTACAGTCGATTCCACTGAGTAACTAAGTTTCGTACAAATATACTCAATTTACGGCATCACACTGTAATTATACTAATGTTATAAAATAAAAGAAGGAATGTTATAAGAGAGACTGTCTCGGTGCCGCAGTGGTTAGTGGGTCGCACTTTAGAACGAGGGCTGCGCAAGAGGCTCCAGGATCCAATCTCCGGGTCGGGCCAAAAATTTGTACCTAAGAAACTCTTAGCGTCAGTACGGAGTCTGGAAGCCGCCAACTTCCAGATATTGTTCCCCCCTAAACTAAACCCCAGCGATGCGCCCTCATCGCCAGAGTGGGGAGGGAACATGAGTACGGGTTAAAGAACCTTACCTCACGTCCCTCCCCAGGCGGGGGGATAGGGACAGCCGGGAGCGCCGGGCTTTGAGCCGGATTGGGTCTCAGCTCCGGTACCCTCACCCACGCAGCGAAACACAGCACAGTGCTGCTTCACGCCGGTTTTCTGTAAGGCGGTGGTATCACTCCGGTGGAGCAGGCCGTGGCTCTCACACGGTCAAAAGGTTTGCACAAACACTTGAGCACTATAATATATCCTGCGTACGTGGCTGATCGTTGAGATTGGCCGCCGTACCCGTAATTCATCATCATCATCATCAGCCCATTTAAGTCCCCACTGCTGGGGCACGAGCCTCCCTCAATCACATGAGGGGTAATTGCCATACTCACCACGCTTGGCAGACGGGTTGGTGAGGGTTTTGATATAAATGCAGAGTTTTCCTTCTCTGGGTGCTGATGATCATGCCAGCAGCTTTACCTTAGTCGCCTTTTACGACACCTCGGTAAGAGTGAGGGTGGCCTATTCTACTCTGCCGGGGACCACACGGCCGTAATTGTACGTACCCGTAATGAATAAACTCAAAAAATAATGGACGAATGAATAATTATTTACTATAAATATTATGTATTTTGTGTCTTCTATAAATATGAGTATAATATCAAATAGAAGTATCCAACATCGAACCGGCATAAAACCTTAGCATTTTAAATCAATGGCTTCTTACAATTTATTTTCATCGCACTCTCAATCGTAAAGTTCCACTTGGTTTCTTTTAATTTACACTATCAATAAACCGCTGTTATAATGGATCGGCATCTGTTGCCCTTGTTAGAGTTGTTATACTTGTTATGCGTCTAACAACTCGTGTAACACGAGCATTTTACTAACTTACCATTTACGATTCTTTGCAGCTTAGTTTTTTACGGGCGTGTTTTGTCTTAGTTATTTATTGGTAGTGTAAAAGAGTAAACTGATTTGGTTCTCTAGATGAGATTGATTTGTTCTACATGCAATTATTAAAAGTTTTGACGGCTTCGCTTGATGTCGTTTTAAGAGCCTTTTTACGGATCTTGATTGCAATGAAATTAATACATGGCTCCAACGGCTGTCAGTTCTGCGGCTTATATGACCAGCCCACTGCCACTTCAGTTTGCTAATTCGGTGGGCTATGTTATGGTGGGATATGTGGTTATTATAATGTATCCTATTTTTAAGTTTCTGATATTTCGGCGTTGTTGCAAGCGCCATTTTTGTCACGATGTGTATAAGGTATATGATAGCAATCCCGTAAATAACTAATCTCAAAGCTCAAATCAATAAATATAATTGAAAAAATATAGTGTCAAGGGAGATCAGCGGACTTTCTTAAATTTTTGGTCCCAAAATGAATGTGCCAAAAAAAACGTTTCTGTACCTACTTAAGTCTTGTTCCCCTGATGTTAAAATTTCAAGATTTGGCATAACAAAAAAGTGTATTTTTTTACTTAATTCACAAAAATGTATGACGATGTTCATTTTTAACTTAAATAAAATGTTGATTGACTGACCGGATGGCGCAATTGGTAGTGACCCTGCCTCTTACGTCAAAGGTCGTGGGTTCGATCCCCGCCCTGGTCAAACATTCGTGCAATAAACACTTGTGTTGGTTCGGTGTCTGGGTGTAATAAATGTATTTAAGTATATATTTGTGTTCCTCTGTTGTCTGATATCTGTAACACAAGTGCTTACTTAGTACGGAATCAGGTCAACGTATGAGATTGTAGTTAATGTAATTAAATCCAGGTTTCGTTAAGTTTTGTATGAAAAGAATGGACGTGAATTCGTTAGAATTCAAACTAAGACTCCAGGTTTTCTCATGTTTTCATTCACCGTTGAGCTATTGGTGTAAAACGCACATAGATATGAAAAATCCAAAAGTGCGCGTTCGGATTCGAATCTACCACTTCCCTTTGGAAGGCATACATTCTTGTCCACTAAACCACAATCGCTCTACCTAATACTATTATGGTGCAATCGTCTTTTGGAATTTACGAGTATCTTACTTTGGAAAGGGAATCATGGAAGTCAATAAAATTAGTAACTTTCACGTCTTATTTAAATCGTTATCAATGCTTATATTTATCACCTACATCGCCGCCATAAATAAAGTAGCCGTTTCCCAAACCAACATTTTTTAAGAGTCAGTTCAAATTCAATTCGAGGTAAGCTTCGCCGTTCCTCGGACATCTCGCTATCTCTGTCGCGCCCTCGTGACCCTTTCCTCGCGAATAGAAACAGCAAGAAGGCTGTTTGAAATTAGTCAAAATATTGTGTGCATTTGCGAATACCAAAAACTATGAATGAAACTTGGTTATATTTTAATTTTTTTTAAAACATTGTGTAACCAGAAAATACAAGTTGTGTCTCTGTTAAATTTACATAATAATTAATTGCGTTTTTAATATGTAAATAAGACATAAAATAGGTCGAATAATCTACGAAATGTAATCACATAAATTTTCATGTGTGTAAATATTTGTAAGAAATTGTTCTAACAAAACCATACACAAATACTTCCTTAATCCGAATCACAGCAATGAAACGTTGAGATATCCTCAAATTGAAATTAATTTTGGTATTACGTTTGTATGTAAATATGTTGTTCGCCGGCCCCTTAAGTGTATAGAACAGATAGAGATACCCATTTCCCTAATACGAAGTGATGTTCAGATACCATTTATCAATGTAACGTTCTGTAATCTCGGCATTAGTGAAAGATTATTTATCAATAACAACTGCTACTTAAGTTACGAAATTGCCTAATGATTATACAGGCTGATGGAAGTTGGTTGCGCGTTTTTTGTTATGTATGAATGTTTTTTATGTCATGAATTGATATGGATGAGAGAGCAGATGAAATGAAAATTACCGAGCTGACTTCAGGTAACCTAGTTTACGGTGCTTTCAAGCTAGATAAATCTCCTCCAGTTTGCCCCATTGTTTTCTTTATTTTGAAGCATTTACAGTAAAGAGACTATTGGCACGCTTGTCTACCGCTTGTCCTTTTATTGGTGAAAATGTGAAATTAAATATTAACAAGTAAAATTCAACTAGCTGAATTATTAATTTGACATATTATTTATATCTTTGTTTTGGCAGGGACACATATTTGAATTGTTCTGACGGAATTTCAAAATTGTTTTGAATTAATTTTATGTGTTAGCCGTGTGGTCCCGGCAGAGTAGAATAGGCCACCCTCACTCTTACCGAGGTGTCGTAAAAGCCGACTAAGGTAAAGCTGCTGGCATGATCATCAGCACCCAGAGAAGGAAAACTCTGCATTTATATCAAAACCCTCGCCAACCCGTCTGCCAAGCGTGGTGAGTATGGGAATTACCCCTCATGTGATTGAGGGAGGCACGTGCCCCAGCTGTGGGGACTTAAATGGGCTGACGATGATGATGAATTTTATGTGATTTACTTTTGTCACCATTAGTTTATATGGTATCTAGGTAATTTCAATGTTAGCTCACTTTGAAAGTTTTGGTTTTCTAAAATACATGTCGCACAAATTGGGACACTCTGTGTACCAATATTTGTTAGTGAAATTCTTATGGTCGTTTGATGTGAACCGTTAATGAGAACTGGTTGCGGTCCGATCATTTCCCATGCACTTATCGCGTTACGTCCGACGCGGCAAATGTCAAAATTCATCAAACATATCATAACAGGTATTAAAACAATTTTACACTGATACCTTTGAATAGCCATATCGATGTTTAACAACTAATAACATCTGTGTAAGATTTTTTTATGTTCGTAAATTTAAAAATATTTAGAAAGATTTGATTTTAAATATAGATGATATTGGTTCTTAACCGTCGATATACAATTATTGATTATTTCAATTACGAGAATATATCTATTAGAACATTACATTTTATTTGGTAATTACTATAATGTATCAATACGGGGATTAACACGATATTTATTATGTGAAACAACATTGTGTACTCACATATTTGGCTCGACGTTTCGGCTACGTTACAGCAGCCGTGGTCACGAGCGGCGTTGTTTCACATAATAAATATCGTGTTAATCCCCGTATTGATACATTATAGTTATAATGCAACGCGAAAATCGAAAAAACTATTATTTGGTAATTACAAAGGTATTTTTCAACTTATTTTGTTTGAATGTTTTTTTTTTCAATATCAATAAATATTATGTTTGTGGAAAAAATACGATGTATATAATACGCGCAACACTAGTAGTTGTCAATCTTGCTATTTGTTTACAAACTCTAAAGAAAACTGTAGTAAGTCTTCTCAGATTAGCATGCCATAGTTGATAAAGCGTGTAAATAATTATACATAACTATTTTTATAGGGTGTTATGATAATAATTCAGTTAGAATTAAGTGAGTTAGGCATTCGTGTATGTATTCGTTAACAATGCTTCAATTCGGTAAATAAGTACGAGAAATTAATGCATGGGAACATAAATAAAAATAAAAACATTTATCCACATTCGTTTATAATTAAAGTTACATTATTTATGATGATCTTTAAATCTTCTGGTTCACATGTTTAAGTACTATGTCGATTAATTTAAAATATTGATAAGTTTATAAATATAAATTTTTGTAACCCATTGAATTACATCACTTATTTAATAATTAGTATGTTAGTATCAAAACTTATGCAATGCTATTTGACAGGTGTAACATTAAACCTAATGGGTTGTTAGAGTAAATGACTTCTTAATTACATCCACCCATACGTTAGTAGTAGTTAAATGTTATTGAAATGTTAATTGATGTGCAGGTAAAGTTTTTTTCATAAGAGTGGGAGATATAAATACAGGTAAAAAAAACAATGATATAGCCCGTGATTCACATGACGTCACCAAAAACATCACAAATGCGTTGCCAACCTTAAAGAAAGTAGGCTCGTTTCTTCAAGATATAAATCAAGATAACATTTTTGAGCTAGACTTGAGATCTTTACAACTTCAGCAGACGAACCAACAAAGAGCTTTAGAGGTAAGATGTCCCCGCTGATTGGTGGACGAGTATAAGATGACAGATCAAAGGGACGGAGGTTCATTACTCAGGTATTACTGTCTTGCGCGACGGGCCAAAAGAGCTATGGTACTATTCTATTTCAATTACAATTCACGTGGGTTTTGCAGATTAAAATAGAGTGAAAAGAAAAATTATTTTATTTTATTTGTAAGTCTTACACTATGCTTACTCTATGGTTTTGGGGATGTTTACGATAAAAAAATAATGGTATATATTTTTTGAAAGACTGTGTATAAAGATACATTAATTTATTAGTAGCTTCCGCACGCGGCGTTGCCCGTGAAGTATTCGTTTTTGTTTATCCGACGGGAAAGGGATAAATAGTATCTGATGTCCTTTCCTTGGTTCTTAGCAACCTCTCCGCCAATTTTCATCCAAGTCGGTTCGGCCGGTCTTGAGTAATAAAAAAATATATATGCTACATTGATTTGCTACAGTACGTGGTATACGACTACGGCAATACGGCATAATAATTTCAGCAGAGACAATTTTCTTGTTTCGTACTTTTTAGAGCTTGTGTTTTTGGTAGTCGGGTTATAGTTTTTAAACTTTAATTTTATATAAAATATTTTTAGTTATGTAAATAAAATTAGATATTTGAAATTTGCTAAAAAAGCTCTTTCTTTTGAAACCCCACACGGTACCATCAAGCAAACTTTTTTTTGTTCCTTACTCTAAGTCTCCTAGAGGGCGCTGTAGGCAATTTGACGTGACGTCATGTCACCTATAACCACAATCAAGATCAACCAGGATGCTTCTAATAACATCTCATTTGTTCAAATATGATAACTAGTTTAGAAGTTATGAGGGAACAGATGAACAACCATACATACATACATACAGGTCAAAATACCCACCTTTTTGCTTCGCCGTAGTCGGGTAACTCGAATGTGTACTAACTCGAATTCCTTTTATAAATATAGATTTTAACTTAACTCACTTTACTTTTTGGAATAAAAGAGTAAAGTAAACATCCAAATTACAAGAAACGAATGAATATTATCTACTATTTAAATACTGGCATGAAAAGAGCAATCAGCTAGTTATCATGTTTCTTGATTTCTGATAACACTGATTAGAATTTAAGACAAGAAAGTGACAGGCGTGTTGGTTGTTATAAGGTTATTAAAATATGTATCGGTTTAGAAAATATTTATGGCTAGCTCTCTCTTCTAAATTTTACTAGCGTTTTGCTTAGCTTAATTAGGATTATATCTCCTAAAGGGCCGATTGGACCAATCTTATACCGATACTAAATGTATGGTATAGCACTGTCATTCTATATTTATTATTAAGCTTTTATTTCAGATAAATAAATCCATACAAATTCGTTAGTAACATTTTGGTGCTTAAAAACTATGTTAGTATATCCAATTATTATGATTGGGGACAGGAGTGTGTAAGGACCTCCAGTGTCCCAAAAATGGACCATCTATCTGGTCCGCTATAACAACGAGGAGGCTGTTGTATATAAATCTGACGTTTTATGATATTGAATTATACATGGATATATAGAATATATAGATTGGTCGAATCGGACCTAAGACTAATATTATTCCCGGATCTATATAGTATTTGTCCAATTGAAACTTTAGCCTGCAGAGTATATACTCTGCAGTGGATAAGTTATAATGAAAATGAAAATAGTTTATTCAATTAATCCATACAGAACACTCATGAATGTCAACATGTTTACCACTGGTTCTGAATGTTGTTTTTATATAAGTATAAATCATTTAAGTTTTACTTCTTCCGCCTCGATAGCTTAGCTAACTAAAACCTCCTATCTTACATAGTCCTCGTACTATGTAATCGTGGGTTTTAGAATAGAATAGAATAGAATTTTTATTTGCAAGAATGAGGTACATTTCAAGTGTTGCATATACAAGCTAATTGTGAGGAACTAAACACATTCACCCCTTTCAGGGCACGCAAATCATTGTTACTTACTTAGTTATAAAATTAATTAATTCATTATTCATATTAAATAAACATCATTGGCTGTGTGGTCCCCGGCAGAGTAGAATAGGCCACCCTCACTCTTACCGAGGTGTCGTAAAAGGCGACTAAGGTAAAGCTGCTGGCATGATCATCAGCACCCAGACAAGGAAAACTCTGCATTTATATCAAAACCCTCGCCAACCCGTCTGCTAAGCGTGGTGAGTATGGCAACTACCCCTCATGTGATTGAGGTAGGCCCGTGCGCCAGCAGTGGGGACTTAAATGGGCTGACGATGATGATGATGAAACATCATTGCATAATAATTAAAATACATTCAAATTATTAGAAAATCATAATTAAAATAATATACGTCATGTCAATTTTTGTAGTCAAAATATTCGCTTAAACTATTAAAACAATGGTAAATTAGCCACATTTTAAGGTCGCGTTTAAATTTATTTAATGTCAATTCCCGTGCGTCTATGGGTAATTTATTATACATTTTGATCGCCATAGAGCGGCTGTTCCTTGAGCGCATAGCTGTTATGTGGTGTTTAGTTCTTGTTATGTGGTGTTTTGGCCAAAAAGAGAATCGGGACTATGAAGTGCGGTGGCTTACAAAGTGAGATCCACTAGCCACTGCGCCATCGAGGCAAGCAAGCATCCCTTTGGGCCTACTCTGGGGCCTTAGCGCAAACCGGACGTTTCAGATAAATCGGAGTTGCCATCTCTTTCACACGCGCTGTGTTTCTCTTTTATTTGGATGAAAGTGGTATATTCTCGCGTTGTGAGCCCTCTAGATTAGATTATATAGGCGGCGGCCCAAAGGCGTGGCGGTATACGATTATTTTGAATGGTATGGTGCGGCAAAATTATCAATGGTCAACAGGCGGTAAAAGTGTAAATCCGACATTGTCTAGATTTGTACTGATAACAATTTAGATAATGATATGAATGTAAATAAATATTTTCACAACATTATACATTGATCTGACTCCGATATAGGTAGCTCAAGCACCTGTGTTACGGATAACAGAATCAACAGTGGGATGACAAATATATACATATAATACTTTCTTTTGTAAATACATACTTATAATCCATCGAAAACATCCTGAACAATACAAACAGACATGTTCATGCACACAAATATTTGTAATGTGCAGGGATCGAACTCGCAACCCTTGGACCAAAGGCAGCGTTCACTACCACTGTTCCAAACAGGTTGTCTGGGTCGTATCATTTCATTGTCTGAGGATCGATTTGGTTAACAAATCTGTCCCTTTTGGGACAGTCAGCTATTGATAATTGCAATACCAGAAGTAAGGCAGTTTCTTGCCGGCTTGATAAAAACGATGTACGCTCTTTATTTAGATATGTACCTACAAGTACAATTGTACCTTACCAATATGAGGGATACCTTATTACGAATACGATATTTCTTTCCTCTACCCAAAGGTTGTCTGGAAGAAATCGCTACAAGCGATAAGACCGTCCTTATTGTACTGTCTGTTGTTGTTGTTGTATCATGCTTGTATTTTCATCATCATCATCATCAGCCCATTTAAGTCCCCACTGCTGGGGCTCGGGCCTCCCTCAAACACATGAGGGGTAATTGCCATACTCACCACGCTTGGCAGACGGGTTGGCGAGGGTTTTGATATAAATGCAGAGTTTTCCTTCTTTGGGTGCTGAAGATCATGCCAGCAGCTTTACCTTAGTCGCCTTTTACGACACCTCGGTAAGAGTGAGGGTGGCCTATTCTACTCTGCCGGGGACCATACGGCTTGTATTTTATTTTTGTGCAATAAAGAGTATGTATCTATCTATCTATCTATGAGGAATTCGTATTTTATAAGTGGTAGTTCAAAATGAGGTTCTTTGAAAATCATAACAACCTCTGAAAATGCCTCTTCTCTGCGTGCCAGACGACCCACATCGATTTGGACACATTAGAGGCGAAGCCCGTGAGGTGACGCGACGTACACTCACGCGCAGCTCCCTCGAAATAGACTCGACGAGTGACGACGATCAGGGTTTGAGGAAGGGAAGCCGATTGTGAAAAATATCACTTACTATTATAATGTTTAAGAACCAAAACTATTCTAGTCTATTATTCAGGAGTGACAAGGGACATGTATACAAGGAATGACAAGGGTGTATCTGTGAAAATGTACATCCCTTTAACAGTGTTTTTTTTTATTCTAGAGGCGAACAAACGAGCAAGCGAGTCACCTGATGGAAAGCATCAACGCCGCCCATGAACATCCGCGAAATCAGACCATTCATTCACTGACTGCCTCGGTGGCGTAGTGGTTAGTGGGTCGCACTACAAAGCGACGGCTGCGCAAGAGGGTCCTGGGTTCGATCCCCGGGTCGGGCCAAAAATTTGTACCTAAGTTTTCGGTTAGAAGTTCTTAGTGTCAGCTCGGAGTCTGGAAGTTGGCGGTCTTGTACCCTCGTGCCTCGGAAAGCACGTTAAGCCGTTGGTCCTGCGCCAAATCCCTCTCCGGTCATGTCACAATGGTATCCCATTGGAATACGAGTGTAAGGGAATAGAAAGTGCACTTGTGTTTGCGCACACACTTGAGCTCTAATATATACTGCGTACGTGGCTGATCGTTGAGATTAGCCCCCGTAGCCATAATCAGTTGGAGGATATTATTATTATTATAAATACGAAAAGCTCGGTTTATTAACGTACCTATGTAAATCAGAAACCAGTGAAACCAGAAGTGAAATAACCGTCGATCATGATATCAACAGCTACATTGACTTAAGGCGAAGACAACTGATGCAAAAATATTTATAAGGGAAAAATATTAATGACGAGATAAAGACACTTGCTCCACCGAGCATCGATGGGAATTTATGAATTTTCTTACACTCTGTGTGCCAAGTGACTTTGAATCTTACTCTTTGAGGGATAAGTAAGCTTTTTTAAATTGATGTTTAACCCATACGTATGCAATATGCATGTCAGGTGCTTGCGCAGGAGTATCTTAGAGTCACAGTGCGATGAAAGTCAGAGAGAGAACTTCAAACTATTTAGAAATTGGTTACTTGATTACTGTAATCTCTAATTTACTTAATAATTTTGCTTGTGTTGCCTATGTAGTACCTAAAGTTTCTAAAATCTCAAATATTGATGAGTTTATAGCCAATCCATTTATCGAAACCCGACTCAAATGAAAGACACTAATTTTGTCGCTAAATCAATGTCAACAAGTAAAACTCCATACAAAATGTATGCTGGTTCAAAGTTAGTCACTACCCAAAAGCCTAAAAGGAACACGATCTATTTCTAGAACGAAGAGTCTAATATAAAGTAGTTACTTATAGTAGTTATTGTGTTGGCATGTTTACTATTTTTAGGTAAATAAATAAATTAATTGAGACTACATCAAATACATTGGTCCTGGTCCCAAACTAACTTTAGAGCCCGCTTCGGCATTAATTGGCCGGCTCGACCGGATTGATACCACGGCTTCACAGAAAACCGACGTGAAGTAGCAGTGAGTGAGGGTACTGGAGGCCCAATCGGGGGACAGGGGGGTTTAAAGGTTGGCAGCGCACTTGTGACTCCACTGGGTCTATGGGCGGCGGCATCGCTTACCATCAGTCGATCCGTCTGCTCGTCTGCCACTTATCACTAAAAAAACCAAGGTTTTCCCTTGTATTTTAGAAACCAGAAACAACGAAGGTATCATGACCACCCAGACCGAACATAAATATCTATTTTACTTTGGAATTAATGCTGTATTGTAGTCTCACTGTTTCGATTCATATACTATGTTAAGGCGGCGACAGGGAGATGGATCACAGGCCTTTAATAAAGTAATTTACACGTGTTAATTCCTTAACTGCTTCCGTAACCCTGATGTAACCGATGTTACAACTTCATCGATATTTTAATAGGTTTTCGGAGTAAAATTGTTAATGAAACGAAGGTAAAGGATTCTGTGAACGAGATAGTTGGAATCGCAAATTGGTTGTTACTAAAAAGGTAGGTATTTATAAATACAGTTAGTGAGAAACTGGATGCACAATTTGTGAAGTGGAAGATTTTAATAACATTTTGAATTATAAACTTTCTGGCAGATGGTTGTGATTATGGATTGTCTGTATGATGGGATTAGCCGTGTGGTCCCCGGCAGAGTAGAATAGGCCACCCTCGCTCTTACCGAGGTGTCGTAAAAGGCGACTAAGGTAAAGCTGCTAGCATGATCATCAGCACCCAGAGAAGGAAAACTCTGCATTTATATCAAAACCCTCGCCAACCCGTCTGCCAAGCGTGGTGAGTATGGCAATTACCCCTCATGTGATTGAGGGAGGTCCGTGCCCCAGCAGTGGGGACTGAAATGGACTGAAATGGATACCAGCTGCATGCAATATTTTCTCTTGCTAAAAAAATATTATTTATAATTATTGCTCACGCAAAACCTTGTGAAAAATTGTAAGCATGTTAACTTTATAAAAGTCATTTAATATTTTTAAATCGTCTGGACTATTACTTTTTACAAAGTGATCGAACACTTATTCACAATCTATTTTCATACGTGCATCAAATAAAATACTAGTCTGACGTTGGAACTGAATCTCAGATTGCTAAAGTTTTTGTGTCAAAGAATATTTAATTTGCACAGTTATTCGTTTTGTTTGTTATTTAGTAACTTATTTCTTTCTTAACATTAACCAATTTCATTTCTGTTAAACAACCAAGTGATTATCAGTGAAAACTTGTAATTGGCCCCTCAATGTTTTTTTTTCTGTGACTGTATCCCTAAAATATCTAGCTGTAAGTTTTCCAAAAACTTGTAAAATAAATAAAATAAACTAAAAGTACTCAAAAATGCATTGGTAATGAAAATGTCGAAAACTTAATAGTTCTTATCAAAGAAAACATTGTAAATAAAATTTAGTTCAGCGGCACACTTGTCATTAAAACATAAAAAGATCAATCATTACTTCAGTTTAAGAGACTTTATCAATCGCAGTTTAAAAATACAAACAAAACACATTCCGATTAAGACGTTGAAATGTCATTTATTTTTTCTTCATCGGGAATGATTGCGGATCGCAACGTTCCTGCCAAAGCCACTTTATATAAATCTCTCAAAATTATTGTACCAGCTCCAATTTAACCTTTATCCCATGGAAATAAGCATCAAGTCAAAAAAGCAGTTAGCTTATTGTCACAGCTACTGTGTTGTGTGGATATTAATCACATATGTCATCTTAATAGCGGCTTATTAATTGAATAACGCATATAACATGGTATTATGCACACAGATATGATATCTACTTTGTATTTGGGTTGAATGATCGGACAGCCGATAGGGCGTAGGAATCATCACTGCGATTAATTTAGATAAAATACAAAATTGGAGCAAACGGAATAGTTATTATTATCAAAGACGCAATTTTAACACACTTAAGACGTGATGATAAACATGTCCTATACATACTTACTTAGCAATTACATAATTATTATTTATCAACAAAACAAGTGACGTAATCTGCATGGCACGTCTTGAGTACTAATTCGAATAATGTGGAATGCAGTATCTAGGTCAGATATGCCGGCACAATAGTTACTAAATAATTTGTCCAAATTTTAAATGGGAGATGAATGTTTTGCAATGCACTGCATGACAAGCCTATGATGATAATTATGTACTATGAAACTCATGTCAAACTGTCAAACATGTTTCAATAACCACTTGAACAACACTACAAATTAAATTAGTTTTTTTATGTGATAGGTGGCAGACGAGCAGAGTTGATCGCCTGATGGTAAGCGATTGCCGCGCCCATAGACACCCGCGACATTAGTGGAGTCACAAGTGCGCTGCCAACCTTTAAACCCACCTTCCCCTGGATTGGGCCTCTTGTACCCTCACTCACGTAGCGAAATACAGCACAGTGCTGCTTCACGCCGGTTTTCTGTGAGGCCGTGGTATCACTCCGGTCGGGCCAGCCCATTCATGCCGAAGCGTGGCTCTCCCACAGGTCAAAGGTATAGATACTCAATCACGAGTTAAGGGTTAATTTTTTCCTCTTTAAGGTACGGAACCCTTAAATAAATGCTCGATTCTGTGCCGTCCGGCTACGGAACTCTAAAATGTCATACCTAAAGTTTTGATGAATGACGTTCGCTTCGAGGTTTAGGCACAACATCTACGTCGTCGCATCTGTTGCTCTGATCTTTGCCGCTTATTAGCCCAGGTGCATCGACACGCGAACTGGTCGGCGGTGCCTCACTTACCGAAAATGATGTACCGCCAAATTGTGTGGTTAAAAAAATATTCCACCCCTACTATTTGCTTTCGATTGTTATTCCGTGATTGAATAAGGAAAAAGAAATAAAACTACCAAAAGAGTATTAATATTAACAATTTTACAAAATAATACCCAAAAAAATTATAATAAATAAATTGAGACAAACATTACATACATTGTCTTGGTCCCAAACTAAGGTTTTAATATCATTTCAATCAAGCCTTTTTTCTAAGGAATTATGTGAAGACCGTACTTGTCCTATGAAAATTATATAGGGTTTTATAAAAGTTTTTCCAAATTCTCAAAAAAATATTCTACACAATATATGAAGTTATATCCGCAAAGCTGAAATGGCACTGGGCTGGCCATACTGTGAGAATGCACCCTGAGAGATGGACCCATATTGTCACGAAATGGCAGCCTGCAGATGGCCGTCGCCCACGAGGTAGGCCGTAACTGGCAAACGCTGGCAATGAATAGGGAGCAGTGGAGGCTATTAGGGGAGGTCCAGCAGTGGGACTATTTGAGCTAGAAAAAAAAACAGATTAAGTATTTTCGTAAAAATTGAGCCGTATACTTTCGATAATTTTCTATAAAAATTGCAAAGTAATTTTAGGCAGACAGATCCTATGAAATGGCGAAATATTTTAATAAATGGTCATTTCCGTTGACAGTTCTTTACCACTTCGCCGATTCTTGGAATATTTACCAAGTCATTATTAGGCCGTTATATTGTATTTTGTTGTCATTTGGTTACAATCTGGGCAAGATTACAATCGAGAAAGCATAGTTCCACGTACCGAAAAGGCAACAGGGATTCCAACTGCTTTTTACTTGCCGATTGTAACTTCGACCTTTGTAAATTGAGTTAGTGGAAACAGAATTTGGTAACAGACATGTTTTATTCATGCGTTCTTCCCATTCAAATCATACAAGTGTAATCTTTAATTATAAGGTTTATAGAGTTTATTTTTGTTATTGGTTTTTGAGCGTAGAATAAGGATATACAAAGTTGCAAGTGCAATTAGTAAGAGAATTAGTCGACGCGGAAAAAAATAAGGAAAGCGTGTAAATAGTAGCGTTACCCTGTTATTAATTGATGCATAAGTTTTTTGTTTTCAGTAACCTTTATGTGGGTATAAAAGTGTTAATTACATCTTCAACAAAGTGTGATATTGTGTGACAAGGGATGAGAGAGTTCCTAATACTTGTGACGTCACATTCGAAATCTTGTGCTTAGGTGTAAAAAGGTAATGAAAATTCTATGGCGTAAATTACAGATGACTTCTCACTATGCAATCGTATGAAATTTGTATTGCCAAATGTTTCGACCAAAGATGTTTAAAGCACTTAAACTAAAAAAAAGTTTTTTCCAAATCATTGAGGACATAACTATGGTGTAAATGAAATATTGTAGTTTTTTTTTTGTTTATTTGACTAGGAATTTGATGTTTTTTTTTCTACACATAATGTAAATTAGGACGGACACATTTGCTTGTCGATATATCGACTAAACATGCGTAAATGACTACTAATAACACCTATAATGTACCATGTTTTATGCAAATAAAGATTATTTGTATTTGTATGCAATCGTATGAAAGTTTGTATTGCCAAATGTTTCGAACAAAGACGTTCTAAGGGCCGATTTCACCGTTGAAATTGAACGCGATCAACGCTTAAACGCGATCAATTCGAGCGAAAACAAAGGAACGGAACTCAGTTTAGCGCGTAAACCGAGTTCAAGTGAATTGATTGCGTTTAATTTCAACGGTGAAATCGGCCCTAAAGCACTTTAACCAAAAAAAAAAGTTTTTCCAAATAATTGAGGACATAACCTATGTATAATTATCTATGTACGTAATTACTTGACCTTTAAGTTTAATGGAAGTTTGCTATTATTACCTGTACACACTTGCTAGGTCATCATAAAATATTACTCTAACACTAAATCAATATGATTTAAGAAGCACTTACTCTAGTATTGATAATAATTACTTTACTTACTAATTTCTACTTTATTTGGTAGCAGTGAAGTCGTCACAATGGTACATTACCCTAATACCCGTATTGTTAAAAATATATTTCTACAAATATAATACATTCAAGAAATATATATATCATAATACAGGACGCACCTAGTTAACAGATGAATTAAATTCAAAAGTTACAATAGGTATTGAATGATGCAAGATATACCTAGACTACCAATTTTGATCCAAAGGTTATATGTACGTATTCGTTAATGTAGTAACATTAAGCCCGGCATTGTTCCGGCCGATGCCTTTAGGTGTACCTATATTTTATTAAAAGCAATAATCCACTGTTGGTTGATCCCCTCCCTCCTCCATAGCTGTTTTTGTCTCCACATCTCTACATCACATTTGTCAATACAATCACGTTTATTAATCATTAAATTGGATTGAGCCTTCTCATCGCGTATTTACATTTGTACTTGGTGCTTTCGTAACTTATCGGTTAGTGCTGTTCTTATGATATTATATAATAAGACAATTATATATTATATAATCAGCACTTACCGATTTTTTTTCTGGATATACTTTTAAGTTTTTGAAAAAAGCCGACCCGTCTCATAACAGTTGGGGAACTGTTATAGGGTAAGTCAGAAGCAAAACTGGGGAGTTTTGGGAGTTTCAATTCAAAAATCACCTCATCGCATCATTTGACTGACCGGATGGCGCAATTGGTAGTGACCCTGCCTCTTACGCCAAAGGTCGTGAGTTCGATCCCCACCCTGGACAAACATTCGTGCGATGAACACTTGTGTTTGTTCGGTGTCTGGGTATAATTTATGTATTTAAGTAGGTATATATTTGTGTTCCTCTGTTGTCTGATATCTGTAACACAAGTGCTTAAGCTACTTAGTGCGGAATCTGGTCAACGTAAGAGATGTTGTGAGAATTATTATTTGACGACCCGCTTGGAACAGTGGTAGTGAACGCTGCCTTTGGTCCAAGGGTTGCGGGTTCGATCCCCGCACAGTACAAACATTTGTGTGCATGAACATGTCTGTTTGTATTGGTCTGGGTGTTCCCTATGTATTATAAGTATGTATCTACAAAAGAAAATTATTATACGTATATATTTGTAATCCCACTGTTGATTCTGATATCCGTAACACAGGTGCTTGAGCTACCTATCTCGGAGCCAGATCAATGTATGTGATATGTGATGTTATGTGATTATTATTATATGCAATTAAATATCAACTTTTTCCAACTCAAATCATTGATATACAAAGTCACCTCACTGCGCTTAGAACGTTTACAGGAGCGTCCATCAAAAGCGTCATAAACTTGAAACCGTCCATGTCGCATTTGAGCCTTCCGCGTTCCCGGCGATTCTCGCTACGAACATAAACTAGCAAGGGATCAGTAGAGACATCTTGTTAACGAACCTCCATAGGGTAAGGGGGGGGTTATAATGTCTCTATAAACATGAACCGGCTTGCTGTGGCTGTCTTTTTTTTTTTACTGTACATAGGTAAGCGTTTGACCATATTTCACCTGATGGTAAGTGATAATATGGTCTAAGATCTAGCACGATTACCTAGAAGATACCTATTCACTCGGGCTTTGAAAACCCCCAAATTGTAGCCTCTAGGGAACACCTCCTCAAGCAACTGATTCCACTGTTTCGCAGTACGAATAAGGAAACAGGATTCAAACCTCTTTGTGCGGACTTTTGGTATTTCTACCATGTACCGGTGTCGATTGAGGGTCTGCCTCGTGGAGTAGTGGAAGAACGGAGATGCTCCAATGGCATTGTACAGTTCTGTGGCGCACTCTCCAAAATGTATCCTTGCGTCGGTGTTCAAGGCTGTCTGTTTTGTTAGTTGTCTGGTTACTCCTGTTGAAAACGTTGCGAAGGTCAGACGGTAGACGATTCATTGTAATTAATAGACTCCCCAAATCCCGAATCATGGTCTACGCGTAACTCAGGCTCCAAAGTGACTACTTTGGACGCAATTGGGAATAATATGCTCAAATCAGGAAGAGGAAACATGAAGCAGTTTATCATAGAAAGATAGATACTCCTTTTTTCACACATAAGGTTACAGAACTTAATGCTATGGTCATACGTAAATGCTTATGCAATCTTGATGGGCTTATCGCAAATGGTGGTATCTGTCAGACAAGCTTCGGATAGACGAAAAAATCAAACATAAACTGAAAAGAGGTAGTTAAGACAACATAACAACATTGTTTTGTGTTATTTTTGAGTCAGTGGCTCAAAACCTCTGCCTTGATTCCGATTCCTAAAGGTTTGAAGCCTGATACGAACATAAAAGAAGTTCTTTGATATGAAGAAAAAACCGATATGAATCAATAACACGATGACAAACAAATCTGTATATCTCTTTATGAATCTAATTGTCTTGATTTGAGATACTTGGTAATACGTAATGCGGTTTCTGAAACAAAGGACTAACTAAGGACGAGTGGCAACCTAAGAGCATACAGACAAATGCTTGAAGTAGTACTTTTTATACATTGTTTAGAAACTTCTGCAAAAAAGCAGATACAAGTGTATTGTTTAACTTTACTTTAACGCAACAGCGAACAGGCATCTTCTAGGCAAACGCATATCATCCAAGACTTTATCGTCGCTTTCCATCAGGCGTGACAGTGGTCAATCGTTAGCTATTGGCTAACAAAAAAAAATATGCCAGGCCTCATTTTGTTATTCAACATAAACCTCATTAGTGGTTAAGACATTGCGTTCATGCACGGAAGGTTCCGGATTGGATTCCTTGTCGGGTCAACCTAAAAAACCAGTTTTTTTTTAAATTGTCTTAGGAAGGCTCTACAAAAGGGAACGCCCTTAAGGAAGATCGACGGTCGAATCATCATCATCATCATCATCAGCCCATTTAAGTCCCCACTGCTGGGGCACGGGCCTCCCTCAATCACATGAGGGGTAATCGCCATACTCACCACGCTTGGCAGACGGGTTGGCGAGGGTTTTGATATAAATGTAGAGTTTTCCTTCTCTGGGTGCTGATGATCATGCCAGCAGATTTACCTTAGTCGCCTTTTACGACACCTCGGCAAGAGTGAGGGTGGCCTATTCTACTCTGCCGGGGAGCACACGGCCAAACGGTCGAATCGTCTTTTGCAATTATTAATTTACATTATTTCTTTTAATAAAAATGTATTTACAATATTTGTATGACATCGCCTTTACCATAGACCTATCACGGCTCTCAAGGTCTTTATCACCGGTACATCTCTTTGTCAGCCGTCTTCGCTGCATAAACCAAGGCCTAAGTATGGGACTATAGTTTATTATAGTTTTAGTGTATTAGGTTCGTTTAGACGATTTGCTTGCCCGGGGGTGATAATGTTCACGTGTCTAGGGCTGCCATTGAATGTAGTTAAAGAACTTGTATGTGAATGTAGTTAAATTTAGGTACTTACGATGGTAGTCGTTGTCAGTACGATCACCTTAAGAGTAATTCATTCATTCTACAATGCGTAGGTACTGTAATATAATATATCCTTCAACCAATTACAGCTACGGCGGCCAATCTCAACGATCGGATGATCGTACGCAGTATATATTATAGTGCTCAAGTGTGTGTGCAAACACAAGTGCACTCTCGAATCCCTTACACTCGTATTCCACACCAGCGTGACACGATCGGTGAGGGATTGAGCGCAGGACCAACGGCTTAACTTGCTTTCCGAGGCACGGGGGTACAAGACCGCCAACTTCCAGACTCCGGGCTGACACTAAGAATGTCTTACCGAAAACTCAGGTACAAATTTTTGACCCGACCCGGGACCTCTTACGCAGTCGTCGCTTTAAAGTGCGACCCACTAACCACTGCGCCACCGAGGCAGCACAGAGAGAGTACAGGATTACCTATAATGTAGTACTATTATTAACACTTTTCTTGTTCTTCATCTTAGCGTTTTGTCGTTGCGCTTTGGAGCTCGGGGTCCACTTTCCTACTGCTAGTCATCCTCTTCGCACGTTCTTAGATATCCACAGTAGTCGGTTTGTTGCTATGCATGTCACCCCTTACGACGTCAAGCCACACCTTTACTATTGCACACCATACTACACAATACTGGCTGAGTAGGGGCCATCAACATTTTTTTTTCTTTTCTCAATTGAAACTCTGTAACATCATCAATATTTGAAAAGAGTAACTACTGAGTTTCTTGCTGGTGTCTTCTCAGTAGATATCGACATTCCGAACCAGCGGTAGATGATAATATGTGCACCTATTTTGACATACATGAGTGTTCTGTATGGACCTAAATTTAATAAAGATTTTTTATCTATTTTTATCGTCGTCTAGGCGTGTTATTCCCGGATGCGCCTAAGCTGTTGCTTTTTTATGCTACGAACAAACGAGCAAGCGAGACACCTGATGGAAAGTAATCAACGCCGCCTATGTACCTCAGCGAAATCAGAGAAATCGCTAATGTGTTGCCGGCCTTTTAAAAAATATATATTTTTAGTACCCAGGGTACGCTGAGACCATGGTCCCAGGACTTGTGATTGTGACACTAGTGATTACAATAATGTAAATACTGTCTCACTTTCGCAACCTTTAGACAATGGAATCAGATCAACTGAATCATGGTTACACGTTTCAAAAATCCGAAACGTGCAGGTTTCCTCGCGATGTTTTCCAATACCGCCGAATGAATGGTCCACATAAATTTGAAAAATGTAGAGGTGCTGCTCGGATTCGATTCCACTGCCGTGCGTATGGAAGGCGCGTTTTTATACACTGATCTACGATTGCTCTTAATTTTAACCATAGCAGGAGACTGCTATGGTTAAAATTGCGAGTGATTCTGCCAATGTCTATTAAAATGTTGTTTTATTCATAATGTTATTAAGTATTTTTATTTATTTTTTAGTTTACCTTTTGTGTTTTTAAGTAGATTTTTATCAACGTTGTGTACACCTATTAAAGGTTTATTACTTGACATTGGCAGAATTAACCTTTTTTTTATGTCATAGGTGGCAGAGGAGCAGACGGATCACCTGATGGTAAGCTATGCCGCCGCCCATGGATACCCTCGACACCAATGGAGTCACAAGTGCGCTGCGAATCTTTAAACCCCCCTTCCCCCGGATTTGGCCTCCAGTACCCTCACTCACGCAGCGAAACAACACAGTGCTGCTTCACGCCGGTTTTCTGTGAGCACGTGACACGGCACAAGCCATGACACGCCACAAGCCATATCGAAAAAAAAACTTTCCAAAGGCAGAGAGCATTCATAGTGTAAACATAGGCTTTGCAAATAAAGTCAGTGAGTCAGTACAATACTGAACAAAAAAACCAGCAGCCCTACAGTAACGAGTGCGACAGCCACCGGAGATTTATTGCTGCGCCGACTGCGCGCGCGCAGGTTTTGTTCTAAAATGATTTGTTGGACGTAATGGCTTCACTTGTGTGGAATTATGTTATAACTTGCAGTGTTGTTGAATGTTATATGGGGTTTTATGACTATTTTAATGTGGATATACATGACCTATTTAAGTTCGACCCCTCCAAGTTTTTGATAAATGGTTAAACAGCGGTTAAAATTTCAAGAAGTGTTAATCTTGAACAGTCAGAGATCAGACTATAAGTAAGATTTTTTTTATGTGATAGGTGGCAGACGAGCAGACGGATCACCTGGTAGTAAGCAACGAATAAAGTTTCGACCTTATTGCATTATGATTGTTCTAACGACATTTAATGGAAATGGGTCCCAAATTAAAGCTCGTGACTGTACTTCAGATATTTTTGTATACACACGTATGATAGGCAGAACATACTACGCTTATTCTTAAAAAACATTTTCGATGTATTTCATTTTCTTTCATCAAAGAGACCTTTCAATAAATAGAAAAATAAGGTATCAACATTATTTTATATTATATTGATATATGTTTGTTCTTTTATATGATATCTGACAGATGGGCAGATGGTATATAAGTCAATATAACTATTAATGTAAGTAAAAGTAATTTTTGAGAGCGGAGAAACATAACTAGAATAAGCAAGCAAACAAAATCTGTAACTATCAAACCAAGACATGGACCCAGAGTCTGTGATATGTAATTAACCAATAAAAATAACACCTGATGGTAACTTTGTTGATATTGGTGGTAACTTTGTCTTTTGGAATGTTTCATCGGATCTGTTAATTAGGCCGTGTGGTCCCCGGCAGAGTAGAATAAAGCCACCCTCACTCTTACCGAGGTGTCGTAAAAGGCGACTAAGGTAAAGCTGCTGGCATTATCATCAGCACCCAGAGAAGGAAAACTCTGCATTCATATCAAAACCCTCGCCAACTCGTCTGCCAAGCGTGGTGAGTATGGCAATTACCCCTCATGTGATTGAGGGAGGCCCGTGCCCCAGCAGTGGGGACTTAAATGGGCTGATGATGATGGTGATGATCTGTTAATTATATAATCCATTATTATTTTTATGTTAGGTAGTATTTGTTAAAAAAACATGGAGTTATACTACAAGATTGTCTGTGTATACTAAGGACGTAACCGTCACAAAGATGGATGTGTCTGTCACTTTCTTATCTAAGGATCTGATCTGTGATAGTCGTTCTCTTTATGAGCCTTATAAATTGGGTTAATTAATATGTCTAACGCTAACAATTTAAAATAAAGTTTTTATGAGGTCAACGTTAATGAAAACATAGGTAACGAGTGCGACAGCCACCGACAGCGACGACCCGTTTGGAACAGTGGTAGTGAACGCTGCCTTTGGTCCAAGGGTTGCGGGTTCGAGTCCTCGCACAGTACAAACATTTGTGTGCATGAACATGTCTGTTTGTATTGGTCTGGGTGTTTTCTATGTATTATAAGTATATATTTACAAAAAAATAAGTATTAAGTATATGTATATATTTGTAATCCCACTGTTGATTCTGATAACCGCAACACAGGTGCTTGAGCTACCTATCTCGGAGTCAGATCAATGTATGTGATGTTGTGAAATATTTATTTATTTATTATTTATTTATTTATAGGTGAATATATTCGTATCAATCTACAAATAACGAGTAAGAGATCCTACTCGACAGTTAGAACCTTTCTTTCCCATTTAGGATAGCAAAACAGAAGACAAAAAAGGCATAAGTAGAGAAGTCTTTGTTCCCTGATCATTGTACTCTGGACAACTATAAGGCAAGGGTGAAAAACAGGCACTTTCTAGGCAAACGGTGTCATCCTAGACCTCATTGATACTCTCCATCAGACCAACGTTAGCCTATAACTAATAATAATAAAAAAACACATTACAAGCGACAGGCTTACGTTTACAGAATTTTCTGCTTTCTATCGTGTGGGTTGTTAAGCATATCTTAAGGTGACGGGTAGAAGTTGTTCTACACTAGCGACGCCAATCGATTTTAATTTTTAGCTACTAAACCCGATCTATTTTATACAATTTCGGGGTTACAATCTCTCTGTAAACACCTACACTATTTATTTAATTCTTATAGTTAACTGTTTGGTCTTCTTTTGCACTCGATTTGTAAATTACCGCCCAAAAGTGGCCGCTATTGGCGTGAATCAATTTTTCGCGTACAAAAACGGACCCAACATTTGTGCATGGTTATTTAATAAAAAGTATAAGTGTTTGCCGAGAGGTTGTAACCCCAAAATTGTTTAAAATAGATCCGGTTTAGTAGCTAAAAATTAAAATCGATTGGCGTCGTTAGTGTGCCGTACCCGTCACCTTAATGATTTCGAAAGGATAATGGCAAAGCCCTCTAGTCTAGAGAAATTGTTTAGGAAGACATTTTCTTAAGTTGATATTTCAATCAAAGATTTAATTAAAGCTGATGTGTGATATTAATAATTATTATTGATTGATTGACGATGCCAAGAGTTCACATTAATGCTAGATTATATGTCAATCGGGTCATCGTGATAAGTAATATTATAGTAAGTATAAGGAGTAAGCAACAACAAAGAACTTTACGCCGAGCATCACTTTAGTTATTAATGTAGGTATACTAAAACCATTTTCAAAATTGCTAAATTCGCGGGTTTTTCGTCAAAAGCAGGCCACTTCGATTCAATTTAAAGGGTTATTCTGAAACCTCCCAATAAATTTTGCCAGTGAGCTATCGGCAATATAACTGAAGAACTTTTAAATGACATGCACCGAAATCATTGAAAAGTAAATCTACTTTTACTTATCAAAGAAGGTCAAGTATTTGTTGAAAATCTTTACCCATGTTCATCGTCAGCCCATTTATGTCCCCACTGCGGGGGCATGGGCCTCCCTCAATCACATAAGGGGTAATTGCCATACTCTCCACGCTTGGCAGGCGGGTTGGCGAGGGTTTTGATACAAATGCAGAGTTTTCCTTCTCTGGGTGCTGATGATCATGCCAGCAGCTTTACCTTAGTCGCCTTTTACGACACCTCCGTAAGAGTGAGGGTGGCCTATTCTACTCTGCCGGGGACCACACGGCCATACCCATGTCAATTTAATTGTTGTCTAATAGGTAGAATAGATACGATGATAAGAATTCAGTGCCAAAAGTATCGATAAATGTGCATGTAGAAGTTTTAAACAGTAATCGTCCCATAGCATCGAAGTTCCAATAATCAGATTCAAAACAAATCAATTTCACAAATCACAAAAGAAAAGGCACTTTGATTGAACAATGGCCCATCGACAGGTCCACATTGTATGCATCACAATGCAACTACACCGAAGCAAATGGGCCCCAAACGTTAAACGTGTTAAGTTGCTGGTTAATTATTGTTGTGATGAGCGGAGCGGAGAAGTTTTTAAGCGGAGCGGGAAAGTTTATAAGCGGAGCGGAGTCAGTGTGTAAGCGGAGCAGGGTAAAGTTTTAAGTTTTTTGTATGGGAAAGTGAAGCAAACGAGAAATGATGACGGTGAGTGTCGCCGCCGCCGATGGAGATGGGTATAGGTTTATTTCTAAAAGTAGAGACAATGTTTTAATACAGTTTTTTTTGTAGCAAAGATAGGCAAACCAGCCGGTACATATGATGATCAATGATCAGCGCCGTCAACATTGCAAATGACAATTTTTTTAAAATTTAAATTTTCCAATTAAATACTTCTTCCGATACCAACCAGTACCACTTCCTTAATTATTAGAGCATGAAAAAATCAGCACAAAACGTAATCATCCGAAGCGAATTTTGAAAAGCGCTTTTTTCGAACCGAAACGAAGATAAAAGCCGTGACATTGAAAAAACATTAACTTTTCGATTCCTTCGCTCTTGTTTTTAAATAGAAATTGATTAGTCAAGAATGTCAATTTAAAAACCTACAGTTAGCATCTTATTTGTAGTTAGTGCCATAGTTCTACCAGATTGTTTTGTTGCGTCTATGAAACAATGATAAGTCATATTTTTGTTTTATGATAGGTGGCAGACGAGCAAACAGATCACATGATAGTAACCGATTGCCGCTGGCCATAGACACCCGCGACACCAGTGGCCTCACAAGTGCGCTGCCAACCTTTAAACCTCCGGATGAAGCCTTCGGTACCCCTACTCACGCAGCGAAACACAGCACAGTGCTGCTTCACGCCGATTTTCTGTGGGGCCCGTGGTGATCGGTCGAGCCGATTCATGTCGAAGCTTGGCTCTCCCAAGGGTGCGATATAGATATAGTTTGAAGCAGCATAATTTGATATTCGTTACAAGATAGATCTCGGTCACCTACAAAGGCCGGATAGGCGACAGGTCTGTACTTTATTGTTAAAAATGTGGGAGAGCCACGCTTAGGCATGAATGGGCCGGCTCGACCGGAGTGATACCACTGCCTCACAGAAGACCGGCGTGAAGCAGCGCCTGCGCTGTGTTTCGCCGTGGTAGTGAGGTAACCGGAGGCCCAATGCTTGCAATTGCTTACCGTCAGGTGATCCGTCTGCTCATCTGCCACCTCTCATATAAAAAAAAATTGTGTTCTGTGCTTTATTTCGGTGGGTGGAGATAATACAGCTTAAGTAAATAATACACTATTAATACGATATTTCTTTCCTCTACCTAAAGGCTGTCTGGAAGAAATCGCTACAAGCGATAAGACCACCTTATTGTGCTGTCTGTTACTTTTGTATCATGCTTGTATTTTGTTTTTTTGCAATAAAGAATATCTATCTATTTATCTATCTACACTTAAAAACTGAAATTTTTCAGTGTGTTATTTACTTAAGAATAAATTGCAAAAGATTGCTATAAAAAATATCAACAATTAATTCAGCTTGATCTGTTACCCCTTTACATATGCTACGTTGCATTCGTTATGGGATATTGCGCAAGCCGTCTAAAAGATCTGTTTGTTTAAACACGCAACCATTGTCCGAACGAAACCGTTTATTCTAAGTTGTATGTAAAACAGGGCTTCGCTACCAAAATATTATGGGTTACGTAAAAACTACAAGCAAATGAATGGTAAAATAGTAGGGCAATTTACATTGAACAAGAGACTATTGTAGTTTGCATTTTAGAGTGGGCTATAAAGTTGTTTGTAGTTTAAGGTGACAGGTAGGGCACACTAGCAACGCCAATCGATTTAAATTGTTAGCTACTAAACCGGATCTATTTTAAACAACTTCGGGGTTACAACCTCTCGGCAAACACTTATCCTATTTATTAAATAACCATCCACATTATTTATTAAATAAACATCCATGGCCGTGTGGTCCCCGGCAGAGTAGAATAGGCCACCCTCACTCTTACCGAGGTGTCGTAAAAGGCGACTAAGGTAAGATTTTCAACAAGCTGCTGGCATGATCATCAGCACCCAGAGAAGGAAAACTCTGCATTTATATCAAAACCCTCGCCAACCCGTCTGCCAAGCGTGGTGAGTATCGCAATTACCCCTCATGTGATTGAGGGAGGCCCGTGCCCCAGCAGTGGGGACTTAAATGGGCTGATGATGATGATGAACCATCCACAGATGTTGGGCCCGTTTTTGTAGGCGAAAAATTTATTCACGCCAAAAGTGGCCGCTTTTAGCTGAATCAATTTTTCGCGTACGTGTTGGACCCAACATTTGTGCATGGTGTGCAATTTGTGCAATGTGGGAGAGCCACGCTTAGGCATGAATGGGCCGGCTCGACCGGAATAATACCACTGCCTCACAGAAGACCGGCGTGAAGCAGCGCCTGCGCTGTGTTTCGCCGTGTGAGTGAGGTGAGGTTATCGGAGGCCCAATGGGGGAAGGCGAAAAGGTTGGCAGCGCACTTGTGACTCCACTGGTGTAGCGGGTGTCCATGGGCGGCGGAATTGCTTACCATCAGGTGATCCGTCTGCTCGTCTGCCACGTCTCATATAAAAAAAGAAAATAAATGGTTACTTAATAAATACTCGTAGTATAGGTATTTGGCGAGAGGTTGTAACCCCGAAATTGATTAAAATAGATCCGGTTTAGTAACTAACAATTTAAATCGATTGGCGTCACTAGTGTGCCCTACCTGTCACCTTAAGAGTGTTGTTTTGGTGTACTAAGTTATTATATATTTATTGTGTAGTCATGTCACTAATTTCAATGATTTAAAATGACCGATAGTGAACGATGCATAGATTAGTCATAGCTTTTCTCGACTCGACCGGAGTGATACCACGGCCTCACAGAAAACCAGCGTGAAGCAGCACTGTGTTGTGTTTCGGTTGAGTACCGGAGGACCAATCCGGGGGAAAGGGGGGTTAAAAGGTTGGCAGTGCACTTGAGACTCCACTGATGTCACTGGTGTCCATGGGCGGCGGCAATTGCTTACGATCATGTGATCCATCTGCTCGTCTGCCACCTATCACATAAAAAAGGTGCGTAAAAAAGTAAAATATGTATTTTTTTTTAAACTATGGAATGAACTATCGCCTGCAGTGCTTCCAGGAGCCCAATTCTCGTGCTCGTGATATTTATTTTCATACGACATATATCACTAAAACATAGTTTTTTTGTACGGTTTTCGGGTGATATCCGCCATGTTTTTTTCATATCGAAATCCCCAGAATTGGGCTCCAGATCGATATGATATTCAAACCTTTAATAAAAGAGCGAATTCCTTTATAGAAGGCGCACTCATGTGACTCCTCTGGTGTTGTAGGTGTCCATAGGTGGTGGTAATCGGTTACCATCTGTTCTGCATCTCATAAAACAAAATTAGGTAAGTAAACACCGTAGAAATGTTTTGAAAACTTTGCGGGATTCCCAAAAAAACTACTCCTGCTAAAAGTAGCTTAACACATTAGTACCATGTCGAAGTAACATTTTGTACGTACCCTTAGAAACTGACCATAATAGGCAGAACGGTTCCTTTGACATGGTACTACAGTGTTAAACTACTTTTGATGCTGACCGAACCTACTGCTTATATCATTATCACTAGAGCTCAGATAAAAAACAAATTCGAAAATCATAGATTAGTCTTTCTTCAATCTTCTTAACATTTGACGCCAGTTCATCTCTCATACTTAGCAGTACCTCCATAATCACATTGATTCCATGTACACCGAACATTAAACGGATCTCAGCGATCCTATCGTAAGATACTTAACAGCTAAACGATATTGACATGGGCTATTGAATAGTGTTTATAAGATCCTCCATCTCGGGGCTTTAGGACTGGTGCAAACTTGCGAATGGACAATACGACAAAAAAACATTTTCCGAAATGAAAAATTCTATTTTTAGATTAGACTCATAGAAATGTAAGAAAAATAAATTCAGAATTTTTAAACAGATATTAATGGAGAAAAAAAAATAAAATGTAAAAATCCTCGTATCATTCGGCATGACAAATCAATAACGCTTTTGCTCACGTTGATTAAAGCAAAAAAAAAGTAAAATCTCTGATCATAAAATGACAAGACAAAATGATAACAGTGACAGTAAGTAACTTAGTCACCTATTTTTTTTTATTGGACGTATAGCACCGACATCACAATACGTTGAAACGCAGGACTACGCCACTTTCGACAAATTAATTGATAATTTAAAAAATAAATATTTCAATAAACACACATATTTAATGATAACTACGCCCTATTGGTCTAGTGGTTTAAGTATCAGGCCGTGATCTCAGGGTCCTGGGTTCGATTCCCGGGCCGTGCGAAAAGTATGTTTCGAATTTTTCGGACTTAGCTCGGGTTTGTGATCACCAATCCGCATTTTGCAAGCGTGATGATTAAGCCTAATCCCATCATAGTAGCGATAACTTCATTTCTATGATGGAGGCCTTTGCCCTGCAGTGGGACAGTTTATAGGTTGATTAAAAAAAAATTATAACTAAACAATTTGGGTCATCTTTTTTCCCTGTCTTTATTCGAAAAGCGTATTAAAATGCTAATATTTTTTTTGACGTATTGTCCATTTGTTAGCGACACACATTAGATTAATACAGAATAGATTTTTTGATTTAATCTAAGCGACACACACATACTCTTAGATATGTTGAAACTGGTAGATCTGGTTTTACTTACATACGTTTTTTTTTATTCTATTATGTATTTTGAGGCGTGGACAGATTTCGTGAATCATTGAACAAATCGCAAAAGTAACGAAATATATGTGAATAATCACTAAGGCTACTTAACACTATTTGTAACCAAAATCTCGATTAGACATTTTTACTCTTCCGACGTTATTGCACCAGATGTACGTAAACATTTTATTTGTTAGAAATGGGGTGAGCCCCGCGTCTCATAGCCACTGCGACCAGTAGATGATCTGTTGTGGCAGCCCTGTAACCTATTACAGCACCTCATGTAGCTCCAGTTCCAGGATAAACCCGTAAAAGTACCTACTAAGAATTTAAAAAACTAAACACACTAACTGATGCGTGTGAACAGGCATCTTTTAAGCAAACACATTACAGAACAAATCGCAAAAGTAACGAAATATATGTGAGTAATCACTAAGGTAGCCTTAGTGATATTAACACTGTTGCTATCAAAATCTCGATAAGACATTTTTCACTCTTCTGACGTTAGAATAGTTATTAATGAGATTTCTACCATGTACCATGTACCTTTAAAACAATATGACTGGTCAAGTTAGAGAGCCTCGGAATCCGCAATAACCAGCTTAGGCTCTCTGTTGACTAATTATCAGATAGAAAACAGTGAGTTAGAGTTGGCGATGTAACCATTGTCGATCTACCCATCATTTGCGGAGTTCCACAGTTCAGTGTGTTAGGCCCTACATTGTTTCTGACATTTATTAATGACCTGCGTAATCTTCCAATCCCACATAGCAAAATCGTAACTTTCCCGGATGATACAGTTCTGATTTTTGACGGTGACACCTGGGAACAGGTTTACGGCAACGCGCAAAAAGGCTTCAATTTGGTGTGTTCTTGTCTTAAGTAAAAGTACCTACTAATATATATATATATATATATATTTTATGATATAGGTAGGTGGCAGACGAGCAGACGGATCACCTGATGGTAAGCGATTACCGCCGCCCATGGACGCCTGCAACACCAGTGGTGTCACAAGTGCGCTGCTTACCTTTTAACGCCTGTTGGAGCCTCTTTGTATGCCATACGGCATTAGAAGTTTAATTTATTTTTTTTTATTTTTCTGCTTTGGCATAATGGATTTGATGTCTTTGTCTTTTTATGTACTTTCTTTTTTTTATTACTTCATTATACCGCCAATTTGGAAAAGCTGCCTTTTAATTATTTTTCGCACCAAAACCTGGATTTTCCCCGCACATGGCCCTTTACTACGCCGGATAAATTGAAGAAAGATTATTTGGACCAGCATTAAGTAGGGGAATTAATAATTTGCACCCAATACTCTAATAAAGGTAGTACATAAATGCTTATATATGGAGGTCAGTACATACATGTTGTAAATATTGTTTTTGTTATTTTATGTTAAATCTCGTCAGTTAATAGATAAAACTTTGTTAAAATTATTTGTTGCATTCGAGAACTAACTATATTGCACTTATTTGTTGATATTTTCGTCGTTTGTTTGCGGCAACTTTGCGTTTAGTTAGGTATCTTGGTAGGTCGCGGTTGCTACGCGACCATTTAGCACAAATTTATTTAAACTTAATTATAATTGTTTTATCCTGTTCTTACTGATTTTAACATTGATGTTATTACTTTATAGTTCCCAAAGAAGGTAACTAACTGTCTCTGTACTAAGTATAAGTTAAGCATTAGTCAAAGTAATTGCAAGAAAGTTAGAAATTTTCTTGTTAATATTGGATGTATACATTGTTTCATAACATTGTACTTATTTATTGCATTCAGGTTTCAGGCGTATTTCCACATTCCCAAAGATGACCGAGGAGAAGGAACTTATTAAGAAAAGGGGCAGTTATAAAGGCCAGTTAACGCTATTTATTAATTATGTTACGTCCCTTGGCGAACCACCACTTACACCGCTTTGTGCAAACGAATTGCAAAAGCGGCTTAGCAAGCTTGAGTTAATGTATGACAAATTTGACCAAGTTCAAATCGACTTGGAATGTCTAGCAGATGATGTGGAAGTGCGATTGATAGAGCGATCAGAGTTTGAGTCGAGTTATTATACAATTATTGCTAGGGCTCAAGAACTATTAAATGTTTATGCCAAATCGCAGCACGACCTTGGCAGCGGTTCCAGTCACAATTCTGGTAAATCCGTAAGTAATAGACTAGTTAAATTACCCACTATCCAGCTGCCCAAATTTAGTGGTTGCTATGATAACTGGCTGGAGTTCCACGACACCTTTTCAAGTTTAATTCATAGTAATTCTGACATTGATGACGTGAATAAATTTCACTACCTGAGGGCTTCCTTGGAAGGGTCTGCTGCTCTGGTAATACAATCTATAGAGTTCTCGGCTAAAAACTATAACGTTGCGTGGAGGCTACTTTGTGATAGGTTCGACAATAAACATTTATTGATCCAAAATCACGTTTCATCATTATTCAATATTGAACCTATCATAAAGGAATCTTCCTCAACGTTGAAGAGAATGATTGACCAGCTTAACAAGAACCTGCGTGCATTAAAATCGTTAGGGGAACCCGTAGAATCCTGGGACACACTTATAATCCATATTAGTACGCAAAAGTTGGATTCAAAAACGTTTCGCGAGTGGGAAGAATATAAAGGGCGTTTAGATAAAAATAAACCTATTAAATTCGATTCGTTTGTCACATTCTTGCGACAGCGCGCTGATTTATATGAAACGTTAGAAATGTCCCGTGTTAGTCCTTCCCATCATCACTCTCCAAGTACAAAAGGTCAGTCAAAGCTGAAGACTATGGTTTCTGTTGAAAGCGCTAGCATCACTCGTTCTAATACGCAATCGCAAGCTTGCCCTAAGTGTACCTTACATCACAATTTAAGTGTTTGCCCTCAATTTTTAGCATTGTCAAATAATGAGAGACTGCAACTGTTACCATCTTTTAGAATATGTTTTAATTGTTTCAAAGGTGATCACTACGCAAATCGTTGTAAAAGGGTAGGCTGTAAGATTTGTCACCGCAAGCATAATACCCTGGTTCATGTCGATTTAAAAAACAAACCAGTCCCTCTATCCGCAAGCCCAGTGATTGGTATCACTCCTCCTCCCCTGTCTCCTGCTGAGGATGGTAATGTTACTCTAGCTGCCAGCGTGAAGCAACCCTCTGGTGAAGTACTGTTATCTACCGCAATGATTAAACTGTTCGACGAACATAACCACGAGCACATCGCTCGCGCGGTGCTTGACACGGGCAGTACTTCATGTCTTATGACTGAAACCTTGTTTCAACGATTGAACCTACCCGCGTACAACGTAGATAAATCTTTACATGGAGTTAATAATGTAGTTTCACAAATAAATAAAATGTGTCGTGTGCCTATTACATCACTCAATGGTGACTTTTCTACCAAACTGCAATGCTTTGTTTTGCCAACAATCACCGAGAATTTGCCCTCTCATAAAGTCAATATTTCTGATCTTAAAATTCCTGCAAATATTCATTTGGCCGATCCCAATTTTCACAAGCCTGCACCAGTTGATATCATCATAGGGGCTGATTTATTTTGGGATTTATTGGGTGCTCAGAGAATTAAACTTGGAGAAGGAAAACCAATGCTTACGGAAACAAAACTTGGTTGGGTCGTCTCTGGTCCCATCAACATTGGTAAAGATGATTGTTCTTCAATCAATAAAATTAAATGCAACTTCAGTCAGCTGGGTTGCTATGATGACTCTCGTGATTTACAAAGGCAACTCACTCAATTTTGGCTATTGGAAGAAATCGATAGTCGCAAGTCATCTCATTTTTCTTCTGAAGAAAAGCTATGCGAAGAACATTTCATAACAAATACTACTCGACTCGAGGATGGCCGTTTTTCAGTTCGCCTTCCTCTCAAACAAAATCCAGAAGTCCTAGGGGATTCATTTCATCGCGCTAAGTCGTGTTTATTGTCACTAGAGCGCAGAAATCAAAAGCAGCCTGCTCTTGATAAAATGTACAAGGATTTCATGGCGGAATATGAATCGCTAGGACATATGTCTAAGTCGGAGTGTCAGGTAGGTAACAATGAACTTGGTGCTTCCGCATTTTATATTCCACATCATGGAGTAATGCGTGAAAGCAGCTCCACTACAAAATTGAGAGTGGTATTCAATGCTAGTAGCCCCAGCTCTACTGGCATATCATTGAACGATATTCAGATGATTGGACCAACAGTCCAAGACGACATTCATTCAATCCTTATACGGTTCAGGCAACACAAATATGTCATTGCCGCAGATGTTGAGAAGATGTATAGACAGATATCTGTACATCCTGATGATCGGCATTTGCAGCAAATTTTGTGGCGCGACAATCCAAGTAAACCGCTTAAATATTATGTTTTAAATCGCGTCAGTTATGGAACTTGCAGTGCACCTTACCTTGCTACTAGGTGCCTCATGCAGTTAGGTTTGGATTGTAACGACCGGAAAGTCAGTGAAGTCATCCTACACGATATGTATGTGGACGATCTCCTCACCGGAAGTGATGACTTTAATGAGGCGTTACATATTCGTTGTGCTGTCACTGATGAATTAGCCTCTGCACAAATGCCCCATGAGAAAGTGGAAGTCAAATAATCCAACATTAATACCTGATGCTTCGCCACAGACCCTTGACTTAAATATTGGTGCTGGCGAGCCTTGCAAAACATTAGGCTTATGTTGGAATACGGATTCCGATGAACTCAGCTTTCCTTTTCGGGCATTATCAAGTCAAAAAACTAAACGAGAAGTCTTGTCAGTGATTGCACAAATATACGATGTGTTAGGAATTGTATCTCCGGTTGTAATTCGCCTCAAAATGCTAATGCAACAGCTGTGGTTAGAAAAATTATCTTGGGATGATGAACTGTCGTCTAAAGTAAGCAAAGAATGGACTAATCTAATATCTGACTTGTCACATTTAAATAAATTGCGAGTCCCACGATGGGTTATTTGTGATTCATATAAAACTGTAGAATTGCATGTTTTCACGGACGCTTCAGAGCGCGCATATGGAGCATGCATATACATTCGCAGTGTTGGTGAAAATGGCAATGTTTCTGTCCATCTACTTATGGCGAAAAGCCGGGTAGCTCCTGTTAAGCCTACCACAGTTCCAAGGCTTGAACTTTGTGGTGCTTTGGTTGGCGCTCGTTTATATGAAAAGGCTGTCGATTCATTGAGACTCCAGATAACTAAGGCTTTTTTCTGGACAGACTCTACAATCGTTTTGGGTTGGCTTAAGAAGCTGCCCAGTAAATTGCAGCCTTTCGTACGCAATCGTGTCTCAGAAATTGAAAGAACGGGTAACGATTCTTGGCGCCATATTCCCACAGATGAAAATCCGGCAGATCTAATATCTCGGGGTATGTCTGCGGCTTCCATTCTGACATCAGATCATTGGTGGTTGGGGCCAGGATTTCTTAAAGACGGGGAAGATAAATGGCCGTCTGCACCTGCATTGCCAGAATCTTTACCCGAAGTAAAGAATGAGGTTTTGCTTATAGCTCCTTTAAACACTGAGCCTTTACACGATTTTATTGATTTTACTCGGTTTTCCAAATTTAACAGGCTTCAACGCTCTATTGCGTATCTCTTGAGATTTATAAATGCATGTCAACATAAGCCTGTTCAATCTCATCTTACCAGCGACGAATTACAAGGCGCTTTAGAGTTGCTTATAAAAGTTTCTCAACGAGAATCATTTATTGAGTATGAGTTATTATTAAAAAATAAACCCTTACCTAAAAAGAGTTCATTATTAAAATTTAATGTCTTTTTAGATGACAGAAATATTATGCGAGTTGGTGGTCGCTTAGGTAATTCCGACTACCCTTATGAGAAAAAGCACCCTATCTTAATACAGTCCGCTCATCGATTAACTAAATTATTATTTACCTATGAACACCTAAGACTAATGCACGCAGGTCCACAATTATTGCTAAACTCGATTAGGGATTTATATTGGCCCATAGGAGGGCGCAACTTAGCGCGAGCTTGCTATCGACAATGTATGAAATGCTGTCGCATGTCGGGAAAGATCGTGGCTCCTTTGATGGGTAATTTGCCAAAGCAGCGCCTTTCCTCTGGGCACCCCTTTGAAGTTGCAGGCGTTGACTATGCCGGACCAATACCGTGCGCGAGTAGACAAGGTCGCGGATGTCGCATAGTTAAAACATACATTTGCCTATTTGTTTGTTTTAAAACTAAAGCCATTCATTTAGAACTAGTGGGTGATTTAACAAGTCATGTTTACTTACTAGCTCTTCAAAGATTTGTTGCGCGTCGCGGTAAACCCACTGATCTCTACTCAGACAATGGCACTTCCTTCGTAGGCGCATACAATGACATAGGTAAATTCTTACAAGACAATTGCAATTCGTTATCCAGCACATTAGCTTCAGAAAGTATTAACTTCCATTTTATACCGGCCTACAGTCCTCACTTCGGTGGTCTTTGGGAAGCTGGAGTCAAATCTGTGAAATTTCATTTGCAAAGAGTATTGGGCAATTGTAACCTAACTTATGAAGAACTCTACAGTACACTGGTCCAAATAGAGGCGGTGCTGAATTCCCGTCCTCTGACTCCGTTATCAACAGATCCCGACGACTTCGCACCCCTGACACCAGGACACTTTTTGATCGGCCGTCCTCTCACGTCTTTGCCAACACGAAGATACGATAGCGATGTTGCTTCGAGTCATCTAACACGCTTCCATCGAATACAGCAACTTCGTCAGCATTTTTGGTCAAGATGGAGCAAGGAATTCATATCGGAACTCCAACAAAGAGTGAAATGGCTCCACAATGCTGACCCATTAAAAATCAACGCTCTTGTGCTCTTGAAAGAAGAAAATCTCCCCCCATTAAAATGGAGATTGGGTCGTATCATCGCTTTATACCCTGGCCCTGAGGGAATCTCACGTGTGGCAGACGTAAAGACTGCAGCTGGCATCGTAAGAAGATCATTCAGCAAGATCTGCGTGCTTCCGGATCAGTAACCTTGTTGTTGAAAACTGGAGTTTTCAACGCGCGGGGGCATGTTGGAGCCTCTTTGTATGCCATACGGCATTAGAAGTTTAATTTATTTTTTTTTATTTTTCTGCTTTGGCATAATGGATTTGATGTCTTTGTCTTTTTATGTACTTTCTTTTTTTTATTACTTCATTATACCGCCAATTTGGAAAAGCTGCCTTTTAATTATTTTTCGCACCAAAACCTGGATTTTCCCCGCACAACGCCCCTTCCCCTGGATTGGGCCTCCGGTACCCTCACTCACGCAGCGAAACGCAGCGCATGCACTGCTTCACGCTGGTTTTCTGTGAGGACGTGGTATTACTCCGGTCGAGCCGGCCCATTCATGCCGAAGCGTGGCTTTCCCACTGTTGATTAGATCGTGGTCAAGCGTTGGCCTATAGCCTATAGTAATAGCAGCCGCGTGCTTCCACCCTAAACCCGAGGCAAGCCTGTGGGTTATTTCGTATTACTCCGTATGGAGTCATACAAAATATCTCTTGGCGCCATCACGAGCCCGCGTCTTCCACAATAAATCCTTCATCATCACAGATGCCATTTATTCCCATTTAATCTCAATCTGACGGGAGGTGTGGGACGAACAATCCCCTGCATTTCACGCCTCTCTTTGTTCGTTTTATTTCAAGAATTTCAACAACTTTCAAATGGAGTAACGAAATGTGCAAGTTACGAGCGGAGTATCTGTCGGATTGGTGGGTTCTCAGTGTTGCCATATTTAGAGGGTAATATTCCGAAATTCTGGAACTTAGGACGTTAATTTAGGATTTTTGAAAAGAGCTAAGTTTCGATAAATTAAAACCTGCTACCTTATTATAGACGTCATTCAAACACATGTTTGAAAATTTACCAATCGCCTATCGAACTTTGTTTAGAAGTATTTTTTTTTCTACTTAAAAAGAAGGTGTTAAAACTGATGAGCTAAATGCTTATCTGATTTTAAAATCTGCTGAATCCGTCCCAACACCCATAATATCGATTAGGGAAAAAAACAAATTTTGTTACTTTCAACCAGAACAACTTCTACCACCTTATTATTAACCGCGATCTCAAGTTATTAGCGTACTAAATCGCGTATCATCCATTCCAACTCGCAATGTAAAAAGGGGCTGGCACGAATTTTGTTCCGGGACTATCCTTATCTCACGATTTGTAATTAGAGTACTAGAGTAAGATTTAAAAAAAAACTGCTCCAAATATTCTTACTTTATTGTTCCTCTTCACTGTTTTTCAGCAATTAGTTAAATGGCCAAAACATTTCTTCGGATATGTCTCATTAAAAAGTTTTTAACCTAAGTAAGGGAAATACACAATCAGATGATGAAAACATTGCTTACAAAATACTCTGTATGTGATTTACTCGTTTCCCATACTGTCTTATTGCTATATTGCTATTTCTGGACGCAAGTTGCGCTCGTAAAACTTGGATAATATTGAGACGTTCTGTAATGCTCAATGTAATGAACATAAACGATGTGTTGATTTGTGTTAATGTAATATGGTTAAAGAGAAATCGTTCGAAATTCTCAGTAGCGAAGAGCTTTTGAAGAAGGAAATGGAACTATTTACAAATTACAATATTTATTGCCGTATTACTACCTAAATCTAGATAAAGATAAAAAATCATTTATTTGTTCAACACACACGACACACAACATTACAAATAAAAAAACAAACTGGCGAAATGTAAATAAAAGTAAAAACAACACTAAAACAAAGAAGAAGTAGAAAAAGTAGCAACATCTAAAAGAAAAAGTAGTACTTAAAGAAAAAAACCGGCCAAGCGCGAGTCGGACTCGCCCATGAAGGGTTCCGTAGCAGCAAGTAAGATATATGGAAGGTAAATTGCGGTTTACGGATTATAACGTAGTAAAAAAAACTACTCACTATATCTAGTTAAAACCAATTTTCGTTGTTAGTTTTCATGATTATGTACATCATATATTTTTTTTAGTTTTATAATTCATTTATTAAAGAAATAAGAAGGGGGAACGTAGGGGGGGGGGGGGCACAATTTAACACTTTGGGAGCGTCTCTTGCGCAAAGTATTGTGTTTAGAAAAAAAAGATGTTAAAAACCTCAACATCATTTTTAAAGACCTATCCTTAGATACCCCACACGTATAGGTTTGTTGAAAAAAATTTTTTTGAGTTTGAGTTTCAAGTACGGAACCCTATAAAGTGGCAATATCTAAGTAGATAGACATTAAATAGTACTTGCATAAATAATTTCAACTTTTATTCAACTGTGTCAGCTAAAAAACGCTTTTTACTCTTTGGTCTGTTTACTTACTTAAATGTTTTCTGAAAGAAGAAATAGCTTTGTAGTAGGTATACTAGAAAAATAATTTTGTACATAACACAGCCATTATAAACGTAGATAATTACTAAGAAAAGTGGATCAATTTTGATAGTAATCACGAATTTGTTATAAATATGTAGAATATTGATTTAAAAATAATACTGGCTTCCTTGAGTACCTACGCTACTGAAGAGTTTTTTGTTCTTTTTATGTTATCAATTTATTAAATAAAAATCATACAACATCTCATTCATATAACAGTCAAATCAAAAGGCAGCGCTGTGAACCTGAAAAATCATTCTAAAATCTTTAAGAGTGTCAAATTAGCCATCGACTCTTACCATCACAACATAAATGAAACAAAAGTTAATTTTTTCACTGCTCCCTTTTATTACTACCATTTAGAAGCAGTATTCAGTCTCTGAATACGCTTTAAAGAACCCGAATACGATTTATACGACGTTTCGCGATATTCTCGCCTTGAAAAATACCGACCATATCGTAAACCTTCCGACCGTGGAGATAAGAATATTAATATAATAAAAGTTACTAATTTTATGTGTTTTCGTCACGAAATCTTGGTCTGACATCTCAAAATTTCGGCATTCATAAGTTTTATCAATGGCATATCTTTTTTGCATTTCATTTTTATGGTAAGTACCAAATAATAACAGCTCAGGTATTCGTTTACAATAAATTTTGATATCATTTCCATGAATATATAGTAAAACTTCAAAGATTTATATCGTGGGAGAGTCACGCTTCGGCATGAATAGGCCGGATCGACCGGAGCCTCACAGAAAACCAGCGTAAAGCAGCACAGTGCTGTGCTTCACTGCGTGAGTGAGGGTACCGGAGACACAATCCAGGGTAAAGGGGAGCTCAGAGGTTGACCGCGCACTTGTGACGCAGACGATCCGTCTGCTCGTCTGTCATTTATCACACAAAAAAATCTTCAAAGATACATAAACGAATACCTGTATCATATAATAGATCACCAGTATCACCTCACGTCTACTGTTTCATTTCAATCAAAATTTGCATTTTTTTTATTCTGCGCCCCTGCTCAGCTGAACAGTATCTGAAAACGACGGAGTCTCTGAGAATGACGGGCGGACTATCATAGCAAGTGGGACAAAAAATTTGTCTTTCGCTAAGTAATCTTTTTTTTTATGTTACTACAGACAAGCATTAGACCTCAATCTCACTTGATGTTAAGTGAAGATGAGATCCAAGGTGGGCCATGATTGCCCATGAAATGCCTATTCAGTCTTGCTTGCCTTAAACACTCTTAATTAATTTCTTCCCACAAAAGTTGTAGGAAAATTGGTAATGTCCCGACAGTGGGAAAATTCGATCTGGCAACCCTAATCGGAACTTAGGTTGGGCATACGATTGCTATAATATACGAGGTGCCTAACAATTCCCAACTGCCATAAACTGTGAAAAATTAAAGTGTGTATCTTTGTAAAGATACATCTGGTTGCAATGAAGACGTCTACAACATGTCTGCAGGAACTTCTGTTATTCAATGAAAAACATTTACGATAAAGTACACCAATAAAGGTGACGGGTAGGGCTACGCCAAAAGATTTTAATTTTTAGCTACTAAACTGGATCTATTTTAAACAATTTCTGGGTTACAACCTCTCGGCAAATACTTATACTATTTATTAAATAACCCCGCAAAAAATGTAGGTCCAACGCGTACGCGAAAAATTAATTCACGCCAAAAGTGGCCGCTTTTTTCGCGTACAAAAACGGGCCCAAACTTTGTGCATCGTTATTTAATAAATAACGATGCACAAAGGTTAAAGGTTTGTCGAGAGGTTGTAATCCCGAAATCGTTCAAAATAGATCCGGTTTAGTAGCTCAATGCAAATCGATAGGCGTCGCTAGTGTGCCCTATCAGACACCTTAATAAAACTAGAGAATTCATTAGTTCTGCCTATGGTATTGACTTGACATTATGTACACTCAAGGTTCAATGCGCTGTACTGTAGTAATCTTTTTTTAGTAGATCAGTCTAGGATCTAGGATGATACGCGTTTATCTAGAAGATGACTGTAGTCAGTACTTTCCTTGTAAAAGGAAAAACTCTTTCCTAATATTATAAATCTTCTTCTTCTAAGCTATTTTCAGCCACGAGTTCGTAGGTTAAGCCTTCTTTAGTGATGGTATACACTAATACTCTCAAGATCTTGCTGACTTTGATCCACATCACTTCCGCTGTTCATTTAATGTCGTCATATCAACAGATCAATAGCCTTTCTTGTGGGCTTTTCTTGTCCCATGACCTCCATCCCACTAGCACTTAACACGACTAGCTCATCTTTCTGGCGATATAGCCTGCCTGCTCTCACATCTAATTTGCCACATATAGGTACTTATTTAGAATCGAAGACTACAAATAAAACAGGCGCTGGTTCCGTGGAGCATTTCATGAAAAATAAAAGACATATCAAAATACAATAAAAACCAAAATGGTCGTATATCGTCACATTTGTAAGTTTACTACGTTTTCTAACATTTACTTATAGAAATTTATTTCAAAATCTTTTAAAAGTTCCAATTACCAGCAACATAAAAAAAGATGATATCTTTGCCGACTGTTATCATGCCTTGTGAGACTTAGAAAATTAAAACCAGTGAATCAATGAAACTGATCTATTCATTACAACTATATCTACAATATAATAGAATAAGATCTCAACATCAAAGACAATTGCCAAATCCACTCGAATAATAATGTACTCGTAATTGATACAATCAGATTGTCTTGTAATCCAGTGCATTACAACACAAGGAATTACAAGTTGAAAATCTACCTTTATTCTTTTTCATGTTATTTGGCAAGTACTTATTTTTAAAAGCATAAAGTTCAAAATTGAACTTGTTTCAGATAACGTTACTTGAGAAGGTAAGGCTGCGCATGCACACTTAAAACCAGGCAATTTGAGGAAATTACTACCGGGAAGGTGAGGTGTTCCTTTCGCATAATCGAGAATTGATATTGACAAGATCAAGCAAGTCTTTTACAAGGAACTTACGGCAAGCAAAGCAGAAATAATGTTGTCATATGGCAGTGTAATAAAAACCATTGGTGTCCAGTTTGCAATAGCTAATTGGTTCACTAAATAAACATGCTGGTTTATTAGCTTCTGTTCGCAATAAAACATTAAATAGAAACCATTAACAACACTAGTAAATTCAAAGCTATAATTTTTAAAGAAAATATTATTGATAAAATTAATCATCAAAATTTAAAAATATGCAAAAAACTTAATACAAGTAGTAAGTAATCGTCATCGTTATCATCGTCAGCCCAATTAAGTCCCCACTGCTGGGGCACGGGCCTCCCTCAATCACATGAGGGGTAATTGCCATACTCACCACGCTTGGCAGACGGGTTGGCGAGGGTTTAGATATAAATGCAGAATTTTCCTTCTCTGGGTGCTGATGATCATGCCAGCAGCTTTACCTTAGTCGCCTTTTACGACACCTCGGTAAGAGTGAGGGTGGCCTATTCTATTCGCCGGGGACCACACGGCGTAGTAAGTAATAGAAAACCTAGATCCTACATTTCTGAAGATCAAGTCAGGGCATCTATCTTGCCTAAACAAAACGGAACTGATATCTCAGGTTATAAGTATCTTACGTGGATATATTCAGGGAAGAAAGAAAATAAATAAAAATTCTTTTTCCTCGAAATATTTTGCACAATTAATAATAATAAATGCACCAACTACAACTCGAGTTCACCAAAAGGAGGCCGTATTTTTATAATGATCACCAATAAAAGAGATCAAGATAATATTATTTGGATTCTCAAACCTAATTCCGAAATGTCAAAGAGACGCTTAAAGAACAATAATCGGGCAATCAAAATAAAGTTTTTATTAGTGCTTAATTTGGATCTTGGATGTTAAAGCATATTTTATTAGGCACTTTCATGGCGGTCAGTTTTTGCGAAACAGTTCCGATTATACCGCAGACCACATTACGTATTTCGATGGAGATTTTTTGACCTACTTCTCAATTTTGGTTTATGCTAAGTAGATGGAATAATGTATATATGTACAATTGAAAAAGATCGCAATTTTTTTTTCTCCATCGAAAGTGTTATGTATTTGTCCGTGATAAATATAAGTTTTATGATAATAATAATATAAATTAAACACTGGCAATTGGCATTTACGTATGTAGGTACCTACTTGTATAAAATAATTTAGGTAGTAATTTCCTAACATTGGCAAATCAAAATTTAAGAGGATTCTTATCTTAGAAACAAAAGATCTTCTATTCTTGGATTTGGTGGAATACTTCACTTTATCATTAAGCTTAGTAAATATCTAAAGAGACAATGAGAAGCATACACACTGTTTTACGAGTAAGACAAACTAAACACAAAATTACGGAAGGCGATAATTACTACTAACGTCAAAGAGATGGCATCGAATTTCCATCGCGATACGAAACCGCGACGGCCTGTAAAGTAGTTATTAGACTTTTACGATCCCAATCTGATGGTGGACCACCGAGGCTCACCTTCCGGCGATACGCATCTAAGTATTGAGCCATTATCACAATTTGACTTCGGCGATTGCAGACGAATTATACCACCAAATTACAAATGTGGAAAAACCGGCCAAGATCCTTTTTAGCAAAATTGTGTGAATAAAAACAAATAGAATAGATGATGTAGATAAAGCCTTGTCAAATAAAGGTTTTTTATGTGCATAATTCTTAGCATTAATTGCATAAGGTTTTTGACTTATGCGTTTTAAGGCGATACTGCGATCTCACTAGCGCCGCCTATCGATTTGTATTAATTGTGACGAATATTGGATATTGTCGCAAAAAATGGGAAATGACATTCTAAAAAAAGTATTGTGATTTTTCAAGATATATCTGACACAAAATATCCCTTTAGAAGTAACCAATTTTTTGAGAATAGCTAAAAATGGCCACTTTAGGTGGAAATCAAAAATGAAACTACTTGTAGAGGGATAATTTGTGCCAGATATATCTTGAAAAATCACAAATACTCTTTTTTAGAATCTCATTGCCCATTTTTTGCAATAATATCCTATATTCGTGACAGTTAATACAAATCGATAGGCGGCACTAGAGAGATCGCGGTATCGCCTTAACAGAATAACAACATATTTTAATTTTAAATTTTGTTTTGTGTTTTAGTGAGAGTCAGTCCTGTGATACGCTAGTTCAAATACGACTCTAATTTCTTTAATCGATTAAAAAGTTGATAGAGATTATTTTTTTGTGATTGCTTATTAGAGATTATGCTTTACATTCAATCATATCTTTTTGCCAATTCAATCCAATATTGGACTTTTAGCACTTCGAATATTTACGGTATCTTAACGATAACTACCCGTGAAACACACTGTTGAGCAAGATCTATTTAACTATTACCTAAAAAAAAACCCGAGTAGCGTGGTGACATTAAGATATGATGATGATGATGATTTAATGTCACGATGCTAAAATTCTCTATTTAATTTAGGGTCACAGAACAATTAATAATGACTAGGTTCTTAGTCTACAATCCACAATAACTTTACCACAGTTAAAACGATTTTCAAGGAGCGTCGTTCATTCTTTAATCAGATGTTTTTAAGCTATATGGCGATTACTTGGCTGCCTCACTGTTGTGCGCCTAGACCACCAAATATGTAATTACGCACTAGATAAAAGCCGGTATGAAGTCATACAACAGTTATTATAGGGTTATTTAAGTGTCCATCGCAAGAGATATGTAATTGAACCTTTTTTAACGGGAAAGGTGAAAAAATGATTTATTTCAATAGCAACGTGGTCAGTTCTAGTCTATGGGTAGTCTAAAAGATATTCACAAACTAAGGGCCGATTTTTTGATCCGTAGTTACCTTTTGGTTAAACTAACTAATAGTTAACTGTCTAACCAATAGTCAAAGTGACAGCGTCAAAGTGACGTAATTCCTAATAATATATCTATATTGGTTAAGCTAACTAATGTTCAAAGACACATTTTGGCTATATTTGACCATTGGTTTCTTATTTAAACCATTAGTTCAGTTTGACTACGGATCAAAAAATCGGCCCTAAGTAGAAGATATGCAGATATTTATTGTCTGACTTTGTTATTTTTGATTAGAGTTCAAAAATCAACACTCATTTTATCGGAGTTCACAGAGTCATTCCCGGTTACTTCCAAAGCACGCTTTTAGGCGTTTTCAGATCACCTCCTAGTAAGTAATTGTCGCCGCCCATTGACGGGTGCAACATCAGTGACATCACTAATCCGTTGCAAACCTATGAACTACCCTTCCCTCCGGATTATGCCTACGGTACGCTCACTCACTCAGCAACACGGCACAGGCGCTACTTCAACCCCGGTTTTCTGAGAGATCGTGGAGAATCATTCCGATTAAACCTGCCCATTAGGTAATACATGGAATATCTTGCAAGGATCTGATCAGTTCAAAAGTCAAAACCAAATTACAATAATATGACTGTGACCCAAAATGCTACAAGTTTTATTATACACACATAAACATAAAAAATAGAACATAGTTGTTTTTAATTTGTAGACAAGTCATTAATTTTCCGTTACCAAAACGAGTAATAAATTGATGCATAAAATTAATGGGTGTATGTTTTATACGATCAATGACAGAAGGCTGCTACTAGTGGTTTAAGACTAGATTCGATCAATCTTTATCCGAGAGTAAATCTATGGTATAGCGCTGTCTTATCATACGATTCCTAGCTTTATACCATAGATCGAGAATATCTATATTTTTTTATAAAAGGCCAATCAGGATGACCTCACTCCGCCTGATGGTAAGCGGCCGTGAAACCCAAATATGAGGTTGACAGGCACAAAAGAACTAACAAAGTACCCATTGAGTCTGCCATCCTCACCCTGATGGCCTGAAAAGACCCCGAATTGTATGAAGGAGGATACACATGAGCTGGGAGGGCATTCCATGTCTTGATGGCTCAGGGAAGGAACGAGGAGAAAACCTCTTGGTGCGAGCCGCCATTGTCTGGATGGTATGGGGAAGGCAACGCTGTCCAGCACGTGTTGTTCGGAACTGGAAAGGGGAGGATGTGATAAGTTGAAATATCTCATCAGAGCATTCCCCATTATAGAGACGGTAGAGAACACTTAGACTGAGAGAACACCTATAATAAAATTTGGTTGAATCGGGCTTAAGATGAATATGCACTTACAAAAACAGTGGGCATAGAGTTGGAAGCAATTTTTTGTTTGTTTTTATAATATGGCTCTACCCAAACATATCTTGCTAATGTCAAGTAACTTATTGAGAATAAGTGGGTAGTCAACAGTCCGAAGTCAGTAAAAGTCACAGTCACTTAATAAAACGACAGTGCTTTGCATTTTATTGACCTACGGATTCTACCGATACCACTCTACACACGATCGCGGGTTTTAAGACTATTAGGTCCAAGCAATTTGTCACATGACAACTCACTCGACACACAATAGCAGTGTTAAAAATGGTACAATTCAACGATTCACATTATTTGGATCACTTTGCTAAAAACTGTTCACTAAAAACCACTAGAAACGAATTTAAATCCTTTGAATTGCATCAGCCCACGCGGAGTGTTTTATTTCTATCGCCAGCCCAAAATTTATCATAATCATCCCATAGGATAATATCGATAAATTGACAGATTTTTAATCTAACTGTTTTAGTACCCTATTCTACGATGAAAAAGCTGTTTCTGCCTCTACCTTTCTCTTCTACCCTATTCTTGCGGTTGACGATGGCGAACAATCATTAAAGTCCAATTTACCTAAATCTTTTTGAAATCTAGGGATGATTTTTTGCATGGTACTTTTCCCAATGCACTATCTAGTTGAGATGCTATGTCTGTGGTGTCATTGCAAGTGTTACGTACTGGTGGCATTATATTTTGTAAAATTAATTCTTTCAACATGTGCCAGTTTTAGTCCATTATGTCTTTTATCGGTTGTACAAAATTTATTAGCCGCCAAACCAGTCTTCGATAAGTGTTTTTATTAATCACTTTTGATAAACGATTTTGAATAATTGTTAATCTTTTTAACAGTCTTTGGTGTGTCCGATGACTTTATGATTGTATTCTTTCTATCTTACTTAGTTTGTTCGTACATGTAAGGTAAAAATCCAGTGACCTTGTAAAATATTTTTAAAAAAATGCGTCGTATATTTCATCTCATTACATACTCTGGATAGGTAACTACGTGTAATGAATTTAGGGATGTCGCCCTACAATGTAATCACCAAACGCACGGACACAGTAAGAGTAGAACAATGAGTCATATTTATTGCGTACAGTATGGACACTCCCTGCCTCCCGCTGATTCCAACCCCATCTCCGCTCGATTACCCTAGTTACCCTACAATGTCTTCTCTCATTTTGCCGCGAGTGTCCAAGGTTTGGCGTAAATATGCGGAACTTTCTTACTCGTATATGAACTTAATATATGTATTGTGATGAAGTGACGTAACTAATCTGCATTCAATCAACGGTATTGCACCACCAAGAAAACTATCAAGTTAATTTGTCACAATATTCAAAACCAACTCCGTGTACAGTTAAATAATCTTGATAGTTTGGTCACGTAATACGTAATGAACAATATTTCAAGACCGTTTCCTCCGTTTAATCGTTGTAATATTTGTAAAGATCTGTCAGCGATTAAGATTATGGCCCTGCATGAAGATATTGCTGTTCGATAGAAACTTCCTACGAATTGAGTAAGCGGAGGTTTAGCTAAGTGCACAGTTTTAATGTAGACAGCATTTGACATAAGAGGTAGGTACTGCATAGCGGCACATTTGGTATTTAACTTTAGGGATATCACAAAATTCAGCGTCGAAGTAGTCATAAAAACTTAAACTGGTTATTACTTACTGTGAGCGCTGTTGACATCTGTGGTACCGTTGACTGTGCCGTCTGGCATCAGCTGCAGATAGCGGTTCCTGAGGAACATCTGTATCGTGCGCGACGTGCCCGTGATGTGGCTGAGGTTCGCAGATCGCTGCGCGCGCGGCTCCGGCGCGGGCGCCGCGGCGCAGGACGCCAGCGCGAGCGCCGCGAGGAGCAGCCGCAGCGGGCGCGTGCGCGGGCGCATGGCGCGCCGCGCCCATTGCAGCCGCCCGGCCGCCGTCACTGCTCGACGCCCGGCCTCATGCCCCGCACCAGAAACAAAACCCGCACTATGTCACTAACTGAGTAAAATCACACAACAGTCAGCTCAAATTCTTTTAAATTCGAAAATGGCGCCCAACGTGTGGCTGGCGCCCAACGTATAACTGGCACCCAAAGTGGTGCCTACTTCATACCCCACAACAAAAAAAAAGACGCCACGTGTGTCACTAATCTTCTCACACACCAATCAATTCAATTTCTCACTAATCCTATGACGCCTTACGTGTTATTGGCGCCCACCGTGGTACTCAATTCAACTGGAACCACTATCAGTTCGATAATGTCGCTTCATTCGATTCGTAATCATCATTGCGCACATCACAATACTACTGTTGCACCATTTCGGGTCGCACGTCAGGTCTCGGTTACCGAAGCCGCAAACTTATCTGGTTTGCGGGCGAACACACGATCTGAAACAAATAATAAGTTAGTGTTACAACTTGATCTACAAAATGCGAAGATCGGTAACCGATACGTCTAAAAATAGGCAGGTTGGGTGTCTTTGGTGAGTAAATTTGAATTTTATGCTGCAAGCTTAATATTGCAAGTTTGATATTAGATATTGATTCCAAGGTGGCAATGACTTTACATTGTTCTTTAACTAGAGTCATTACTATCTCAAACGAATGATCACTGTCGCCCATGGACATCACTACACCACGAAGACTGCGATGCGTAACTGGCCTTTTCGGAAGTTAAGGACTCGTTTCTTGAAGATTTCAATGTCGTACCGGTAGATTTAGAATTATAACTGAATGAGATTCATATAGGATTACTGGTTAATCTAGAATTGCCAATGACATAAGATAAATTCGCATGCCTAGACAGTTATATAAGATACATATTCTCTAACGGAGCATGTCAGGCGTAGCGCAGTTGTCGTATTAGTTATTAGCGGTGGCCGCAGAGTAATAAAACTGCGCAGACGTGCGGTCACAATCCGCGCTTTAAGCTGTGTATCTACTCGCACGCACCCAACCGCGTAGCACCAAACGTCATTCGAATGTTTGAATTTCTGGAAACTGGTTTCTATAATTCTCGTTAGTCAGACTTTTTATCTTCAGACTTCAACTTATGAGTTCCGTTAAGTGAAATGATGACGCGTTTTTTGACTTGTTAACCTTTACAGGTTATTATACTTTGCTTTTAATTTTTAGTTTACTGTCTTCTGGGAAATGTTAGGTCAGTTATTAAGATGATTACAATTCGTATGATCACATGAGCACGCACCTTTACCTTAAGTCATTTTGTTTCGCCGCGTTGCAACATAAATCTATTTACACAACGAAATGATTTTCGCTCCTCAAGTCAAGTGTGAACTCCAACAACCGTATTTGTGTGTGACAAACACTTGTGTCAACACACGGCATTTTGAGCCTTAGGAACAGTGTTGCATTCATTTTAATTCACTTTTTTGTGTATAGCGAGTTATTTTGAATGTCGACTTTTTGTGGAGTTATGTTAAGTGGGAATATATTAGAAGCCCTTCGCTACCTTCTAACTTGTTACTTATTTAGATTATGGCCAAATGCAACCAAACACGAATGATCAATATTTGAATAACAATGTGTTCTAAGAAGCTAATGTTGAATCGGAATTTGGGATAATTCAAAGTGCTCTAGACTTTTCTATTCAAAGAATTCGAGATGGTCCCAAAATAATCTCAATTCCATTATAAGAATTCCGTAATGCTGATTTTGCGCCAGCATTTTGTTATAAGAAATGAGCCTCACATTTTTTCAACTTTTTCATTACTTTCTTTGAATCCCATCTCAATTCCTAAGCAGCCAGAATTCAAAAGCCGCTACGTCAAGTGTGAGAAATGCAATCGAACGATCATTAGGGCCTTAAAGGCTGGTCAAAAATAACAAGTTTAAAAAAAGACAAGAATTTACGAGAAAACCGTTGCCAAGTGCAGCTTACAGGCCAATAACGGATGGCTACTGATCGGTGAATTTGTAGGTCGTTATCAAACTGTTCCACTTTCAAAATTAAGTTGTTAACCATTAATATTTACTGGCTGGTGAGGAAATCGGAATCAAAGTTCCTTCGAATTCTTATAGGTAAAGAGTGGTTTTTCCAAATTTAAAATTTGTTAGCGGTCAATATTTTTTGCAGATCGCATCAACGAAAATAATTGCTACCGTAAAAAGGAAACTTTTCATTTTTAACTCAGATACGAAATTATTCGCACAACTTAATCAAGGCCCTTTACAGAACACCTTATAATAAGACCAGTGTTATACGACGACGTTTTATCAAATATAAAAAAAGGAAATTTCTCAATAGGTACAAACTTATACAAAAATATCGAAAACAGGTCCGGTATGTTAATATGAAACAAATCGAACACGTTAAGAATCCAATGAATGTGTTTTTGCAGTATTGCGATTATCTATATGACCACGTTAACACTTCGCCGATAAGCTTCGCTAAGTAAGAGTGGTTGGGCTGTAAACAGTGATATATGGTATTGTAAATTTTACTGGTCTGTGATCGACTTTATACGTTGAGCACCTTAGTATAGTTATTTCAATCTAGTTGCATTCGTCTGTACACAAATAACCTTTACCGTGGGAGAGCCACGCTTTAACATGAATGGGCTGGCTCGACCGGAGTGATACCACGGCCTCACAGAAAACCGGCGTGAAGCAGCACTGTGCTGTGTTTCGCTACGTGGGTACCGAAGGCCCAATCCGGGGGAAAGTGGGGTTTAAAGGTTGGCCGCACCCTTGTGAGACTCCACTGGTGTCGCGGGTGTACATGGGCGGCGGCAATCGCTTACCATCAGGTCATCGGTCTGCTCGTTTGCCACCTATTATATAAAATAAAAATAAGGTCGTATAGTACATACATATAACTAAATTGTTTGTAGCAGCATCGAGGAGCAGTTTTTTTCGATGGAGGATTCAAAATCCTCCATCGAAAAATACATTTTCTCCTGAATCCTGAAATCCTGAATGAAATTATAATTATTAATCTATACAAATAACTAAAACATTATTTAAGATTTTGAGCTTATAATTATGTAACTTTGAATATTATATGTCTAGTATAATTATTGATTAGTACGTTAAGTTTATACGTAATGTTACTCAAATTAATTGTTAGCGATTTGTCTTGCATTGTTCAAGACGTAGTTAACAAGGAATACATTCAGTTCTTCTTAATGATTAATTATTTCAATTTCATAATTCTAAATAATATAACGTTTTCTCGATACTGCCGCAAGCAATTTAATTACAATTTATAATTTGTCACAGTTAAAACGTACTTTTGCTAGGACATAAATCAAAAAACTAAACATGAATATGTGATTTGAAATGAAAGTTGTGCCTAATTGGTTTTAGCACGGTGTATTATAAAACTTTGTTTGATTTGTGTATATGTTACTGTCTGACGTAAAAGCATTGGCGTTTCTCGGATTGACTAGTCAAACCTCACCTCAAGCTTGACCCAGAAGCCTTGGTCAAAGTTCAAACTTCTAATCTATCACCTGATATAGGTGTCTCCTTGTAAGAGTGACTACTCTTACAATACGAATCTCGATCGATCATGCAAGGAGACTTCCTTGCATGATCGATCGAGATTCGCACTAAGGTCACAGACATAGCCCAAAGGATTGCACGCCTCAAGAGGCAATGAGCAGGGCACATAGCGAGGAGAACATACAGCCGTTGGGGCGAAAGGTCCTCGAGTGGAGGCCACGTACAGGAAGTAGCAGCCGTGGCGCCCCCCACAAGGTGGACCGACGATCTGGTGAAGGTCGCGGGAATCCATTGGATGCGGGCGGCGCAGGACCGATCTGTGTGGAGATCATTTGGGGAGGACGTCCGGCAGTGGACGTCTATTGGCTGAAATGATGATGACTTGTTCTAAACTAGAATATGTTTACACTGTTTGAATGGCCGGATGGCGCATTTGGTAGTGACCCTGCTTCTTACGGTGGTGGGTTATATCCTCACCGCGGACAAATATTCGTTTTGTATTTTTATATTTGTATTTATTTATTTATCAAGCAACGCACAATCCCTTTTCAAAAATGTGTTTCTGCCAAACTGTGCAACAGTTTGTCGGCAGAGCTCTCGTGGACATAGCATTACTAATATACTTAACTACCTATATTCATTAAAAGTTATGCTTTAACTTAATTTTAACAATTTAAAGTTTATTAATGTTCAGACGGCCACACTCTAGGCCACCACAATCTGTCAAAATTCCCCAATCGACACTGAACCAAAAGCGTTTGCCATACAAAATACTTAGGTACGTTACATCTAAGTAGCTATTTGTATGGATCGTTTTTGGTTTGCCAAAATAATGTGATTTTAAAGTTGTGATATCTCAGATAGTTTAAATGGGAATCAAGTAATTCTTTCAACAATGTTTCTATCATTGAGAGGTCTTTTGATTACAAAAATAAATATAATAGTCAAATACCGTATGAATGTATGAATGAAGGAATGAATATACTTTTATTGCACTCAAAATAAAGTATGAAAACTTAAAAACTAGATATTACAGGATGTGTACAACGAAGGCGGCCTTATCACTATGAGCGATCTCTTCCAGGCAACCTTTGGATAAAGGACACTTGATGAAGGTACCGTATTACTTATTATTTACTACAATGTATCAATACGGGGTTTAACACGATATTGATACATTGTACTGATACATTGTAGTTATAATGCAACGCGAAAATCTAAAAAACTACTTATTATTTAATGAAAAAGCAAAATATTATTCTAATCTAGCCATTAATGTATTATTTATCTATTTAAGCTCGTGGAAGTGTACCATATACATTTTTTTCTAATATATCCGTATATTTATCTATCTATCCTTCGTATTATTCCTATCTAACGTATCCTGTGAAGAACCTGTGTCTGGGTGGTTTTACTTAAACACACATTTAAGTATATAATATATTTGTAATCTCGCTTTGTCTGATATCTGTAACACAAGTGCTTATGCTACATAGTTCGGAGTCAGGAGATGTTGTATGAATTTATTTAATTATTTATTATTTAATTGCATTTACTTCCATGATTTGTATGTGCCACAAAGGTTTAGACTAACTTTGAGGCCTCATTTCAAATATTATATTAGGATTGGAGCGCTGATTTTTGACTAGAACTAAAAAATACAGGGTGACCTTTTACTCATAATTATGATCAACTGTCCCTATGGATCTAAGTGTCAATTTAAAAAAAAAACAGTTGCTGCACACAAGTCGATACTAATGCGCTAATGATAGAACGAACAACATGTTATTTGACTGTCAATAATTAAGCTTATCTGGATTAAAAACAACATATTTAAATAAACAAAGATACAATATGACAAACTCGCTATTTTATTTACCACTGTCGAAACGTATCGAATCAATATTAAAATGCTAAAATATTCATTAATTGTGGCTTATGTTTCTAATCTCCTGTCCATAAAATAGAATCAGAAATGTTATACATGTTAAATACAATTATGTATCCTCGCCTAAAATTATATTCAATGAGTTAGTAACCCTGTCCAGTGAGACATAGCTTCATGAACGCTTATCTTCTTCATAACTTTAAAGATGTATTTATTAATCTAACAATCTCAATGATCAGCCACGTACGCAGGATATATTATAGTGCTCAAGTGTGTGCGCAAACACAAGTGCACTCTCTATTCCCTTACCCTCATATTCCGATGGGACACTACTGTGACACGACCAGAGAGGGATTGGGCGCAGGACCAACGGCTTAACGTGCTTTCCGAGGCACGGGGGTACAAGACCGCCATCTTCCAGACTCCGGGCTGCCACTTTTCTTACCGAAAACTTCGGTACAAATTTTTAGCCCGACCCGGGGATCGAACCCGGGACCTCTTGCGCAGCCGTCGCTTTAAAGTGTGACCCACTAACCACTGCGCCACCGAGGTAGTACGGTATAAATATATCATAATTATTGAATAAAACATACCTAATACAACGCAATTGCATGGGTGATTGTGGATATTATTTAAAGTTAGCTTTGGGATCCAATAATAATAACTAAAAAAGTTATTCATCGAACCAAAAATTGCCAAGTATACTGCTCAATTTCTACAAACAGTAATGAGCGTTCTGTAACAGTCACGTGCACTAATATCGTAAACATACAATCTCATTCAAATATAAACCTTATAATTCCGCTTTAACACTTTCAGCGGAGCAGACTGCCATGTATTTTTTTGTTATGTGACACCATTATTATTCATACAAATATAATTGACGTCTATAAACGTTGTTCATGACAAAATAACAATATACAAAAGGACGACTACGCACAATGCGAGCTAAACAGGCTACGCACACATATGCGCGCTTACAGTAATCTCAGCTAGTTTCGGCAATGACAGAGACAGATATGTGGGAGAGACAGGATAAAATATATGTACTGCTATAACTTTCTGGTAATTGCGAGACGTATCATGACGTTGTGTATATGTGTAGGCAAATAAATTTATTTATTTAAATGTGTGTGAGCTCCGTTGACAATGAGGGTAAAAATAGGGTGTCGTGGCGCTAGAGATTTGGGAATTCGATGCGATACGGCGCAATGATTTTAGTACAGGCGGCGAGCGTTATAGTACGTTTCGCGTGTGATTGTTTAATTTATTTCGACGCGATAATACGTTATGCCAGCAATTACATTTAAAAAATTACGTCTAAAGACGTTGCTCCGCTGAAAGTGTTAAGAATCGAAGTGTTTACATTTCATTGCAGGCGACTCTCATCAACCTACTCGTACAACATTTAAATAACGCCTCTAAAGACAGCGTCCCTTATTTGGAACACCAAGTTACTATAATCAGATTATGTGAAACATGCTTCAAAATACCACATATCTGTGCAGTCATTAGGTAAAACACAAATAGGGTATTATCTCTATTTATTGTTTAGGGCACCACTGATAAGTTTATAATTGTAACCGGTTTTTTTATAAATGTTAATCACTTAGCTTTAATCGTTTTCCATCACACCGATTTTAAACATAGATACCGTTGAATTCTTTTCGATTTAATGCCGAAACTTCTAAATGGCGTCATCATCTAAGCCTATCTCCTATTATTTGCGTCTATACTCGCACTCGTGGGGTGCGAGTATAGACGCAAATAGTGTGCGAGCGAAAGTGAATAGATGCGCCGCCATTTCTGATCCCATTCTTTATCCGCACGGGTTGTATTAGTTTTAACCTCACCCACGCCACGCTTAATTTACACCTAATAGCTGCGTTCAAATGTGAGCTTCCCAGACTTAAATATTTTATCACAGTTTCACTAGACTTACACTTTTTATGTCCATTCATTAGGTCTAAGGTCGGGGGGAGACACTGTTTTATCGCAAGCGTAGGTATGTTCGGCTGAGTTTAACGGCTTTTCCTATCGTAAAAGCTGTTTTTGGAGGTCAAGGTCACAAGAGTTTGTGTTTTTTTATGTGATAGGTGGCCGACGAACAGACGGATCACCTGATGCTAGGCAATTTCCGCCGCCCATGGACACCCGCGACACCAGTGGAGGCACAAGTGTGCTGCCAACCTTTAAACCCCCGTTTCCCCCGGATTGGGCCTCGGTACCCTCACTCTTACTAAGTAGTTTAAGCACTTGTGTTACAGATATCCGACAACAGAGGAACACAAATATATACTTAAATACATATATTACACCCAGACACTGAACGAATGTTTGTCCAGGGTGGGGATCGAACCCACGACCTTTGGCGTAAGAGGCAGGGTCACTACCAATTGCGCCATCCGGTCAGTTAAATTGTTGTATTGGTCTGGGTGTTTTTTTGTATTATAAGTATGTATTTACAAAAGTATAGAATGTATATATTTGTAATTCCGCTGTTGATTCTGATATCCGTAACACAAATCTAATCAAATAATTCTTTATTTGCATAGGCTTGTACACAGCACTTACAAATCGTCATACATTTGAATGATTTAAAACTATTTATAAGTACTTATGTAATAATTTACATGTTAATACATATATATGTTGATACATAAAATATACTAAAAAAAGTAAATAAACATAATGCGATTCTACCACCGGCTCGGAAAGTTGTTTCTGGTCGAGAAGATCCGGCAAGAAACTCGCCAGTTACTCTTTTTAATCGCCAACTTTTTTACAATGGTTTATTATCCTCATACCAAGTCATACAGTCTAATGCAACACAAAATAGAATGAAGCAAATTAAAAGCTAAATATGAGGTAAACCGAAGTGGACCAGTCCCCAAACACAGGTGCTTGAGCTACCTATCTACTAATCAATGTATGTGATGTTGTGAAATATTTATTATTTGTTTATTAATAGAATTTTTGGAACGCGGTCGAAACGTCAAGCAGAAAGAATACAATGTACTTGATTATTTTAGTCGCATTTAGCCCCGAAATATGAATTTTACCATTTATAGAATATTTAAGTTTAATTTAACGAATAAGATTTTTATGGTTTTTAAAAACACGACTATTAACAAATGTCATAATAATGATTTATATTTTTTTATGTTTTAAAACAAAACAACGTCAGCCATTATTGACTTGGCGACATACTGGCTTGTAGATTTATATACGCCTGATGAAAAAACAGGTAGATGCGGTTTATTAAATTTTAAAATTCTATGTCAGTTTCAAACCGGCCTGTATACCGTGTGACGTTATTAAAACTACAACTAGGAATCTATACCTACTTACACACCGTCATTTTAATAATGCCTTTCAGACCTGCCTGCCTCTCTGACCTTATTATAGGTCAGCCGGGGCCCCCGCACCTGCCGCCCAAAACCTTCCGGCTAAACCATTTACCTGACGAGCCCCCTTTTTGCCTCGCCCCCGGCGGAGTCGGAGAGAGAGCGAATCTTGCTTCCTCTCTCGCTCAGCAGCTTCCTTCTGCAACTCCTCGCTGAAAGAAGCCACTGCAATCCAAGCACTATCGCTGCTGATCATATTTTCGAGGACAGTTGGCAACGACAAGTCTCCACCTCCGTGGTAAAAGTTTTCCTGCGGCCAAGCCCACGCGAGGCAATCTACCATTGTGTATTGTACGATCGGGTCGATTCCGCACCGGCGACAAGACACAGATACCTCCCAAAGCAACCGTGCTCTGAGAGGATCTGTGTTAGCCGGTAGCTCATCGACCTCCACCTTCGCCCGATCCATCTGTCCAGAATGAGTCGAACCGCCTCTAAGATCCGACGTCGAGATCGAGCACCGGAAAAAAGGAAGTAATACTGCGCCGACCTGGGAAAAGGCATTTGATGATGACGGAGGTCTTATCGCTGATAGACATAAACATTTAAACCTGTGTCAGAGTTTAAAACTACCCTAAGGAGCTTGGACAAAGTGACCAATAAAGACAACTAGATCGCTTGAAAGCTAACGTCCAGTCCATTTTATATCGCCTTACTGCAACTGCAAGTAAAACTACAATAATAATGGAAATAAGGATAATATATTTTATTTTATGTGTATTTTACTGCGTTTGCCTTCAACATGCAAACAGTAAAATTAAAGGTTAACGTTTACACAGGGTGTTATCCGTTACACCCGATCTGTAATCAACCAAAAAACTACGTAGTTTTGACACCTATTTTTTCAATAAGATTTCGTCCAAGTCACAGGACGAAATCTTTTAAAAAAAGTAAGTTGGCTCTACGCTAGATTGTCTGGGCATGAGCCAAGCCAAAACTCTTGTAGCGTTTTTTTATAGTGACGTAGCACATTGGCTCTCCTCAGCCTGATGGTAAACAAGAGGAGAGCCCAAGATGCAATGTCAAGACGCGATGTCAAGGCATCGCCTCCATTGGCACCGCCATACTGGCTTCAAACGAGCGTATGGCATGATCTCGACTATGATCCGCCTATTATCATTGTATGATAAACACAAAGAGATTGCGAGAGAGTTTAAACGCTCGTACGTCTCTAAGAGCTCTGCTCGGATGTCTAGACATCCGAGCAGAGCTCGGCTCGGTAGAAACCTACCAATTCGCCAAAAAACATCCTCTTACTTTTGACCGTGGGACAGCCAAGCATCGGCATGAATGGGCCGGCTCGACCGGAGTGATCACAGCCTCACAGAAAACCGGCGAGAAGCAGCACTGTGCTTTGTTTCGCTGCATGAGTGAGGGTACCGGATTCCCAATCCGGGGGGGAAAGGGGGGTTTAAAGGTTGGCAGCATACTTGTGACTCCACTGGTGTCGCGGGTGTCCATGGGCGGCGGAAATTGCCTAGCATCAGGTGATCCGTCTGTTCGTCGGCCACCTATCACATAAAAAAAAACTTTTATATAAAAACCTCGGTTCCATTAGATCATATAGTATGTGGCATTATATTTAAAGTAATATCCTGAGACATTAAATTAATGGAATTGTTTACAGATACAGCCTGTAAGTATACTCTTTACTACGAACATAAAGTTGCTGTAATTGTAAAGAATCTTATGTAAGGTGTAGAGTATGTGATCGAATGAATACCAATGACAAAATGTAATTAATATAAATGGTTGGAATAAAGCTTCTGATACGATCACGCAAGGAGACTCCGAGCATAGCCCTCTCCATTGCTCTCTGTTGGAGTTGGAGACCCTAGCTGACTTATTCTTCTTCTTCTTTGAGTGCCTCCTCAGTTCTGAAGCTGACTTATTAGCTACTCTTTTTTTTTTGTTTTTTTTTTATGAACTGTAGGCTAACGCTTGACCACAATCTCACCTGATGGAAAGTGACGATGAGGTCTAGGATGTAACGCGTTTGCCTAGAAGATGCCTGTTCACTCTTGCCTTAAAGATGTCCAGATTGTAGTGGTCCGGAAAAACAGACCTTTCCTTAGCTGTCCGCATTATGATCGTGGAGGCAAATCGCTTCGTGCGGATAAGGGGTAAGCCAACAACGTATGGATGAAACCCCTCGCCGCGCTTTGTTGTCCGCTGGTGGAATGGGCTAGGGGGGTTCAAATTATGCAGAACCTCCGCACACTCACCGAAATGAATCCGGTAGAAGACTGAGAGACTTGCCACACGTCCGCGGTGGTCAAGGCTCTGCAAGCCAGCCCCTGAGAGTACGTCATCACCGATAAGTCTCTTCGCACGGTGCTCTATTGTGTCCAAAGCATCCAACTGATACCGGGCAGATCCATCCCAAAAGTGATAAACAAATAGTCTATAATCAAGGCATTAGATGATAAATTAAAATAGACAAATCTTTTTATGTTGACGGTAAAATACTCGTAGAATGGTAGTTAAGAATAGCCAGATTCAAAACAAAATGAACTTTTTACAAACATAATTTATTAATAGAAAACAGACGATCCCGTATTCTTATTAAATCGTACCCTATGGTGATCCCGGCATCTGTTACACTCGACTCGAATATTTACTAATATTTCCAATAACTTTCGTGTATCACTCACTTGTCACTTACAAAGGGTGTCACGGGATTAAGCATCACGCAAGTTAAGGTGACGGGTAGGGCACACTAGCGACGCCAATCGATTTATTTTTTAGCTATCTAGCTAGATCTATTTTAACAATTTCGGGGTTACAACCTCTCGGTAAACACTTATACTATTTATTAAATAACAATGCACAAATGTTGGGTACGCGAAAAATTGATTCACGCCAAAAGTGGCCGCTTTTGGCTGTAATCCAAAATTCGAGTGCAAAATCAGACCAAACAGTTAACTATAAGTATTAAATAAATAGTATAGGTGTTTGCAGAGAGATTGTAACCCCGAAATTGTTTAAAATAGATCTGTGAGTACACAATGTTGTATCACATAATAAATATCATGTTAATAATTCTCGTCCCCTTGTTTAGTTATAGTTATAATGCAACGCGAAAATTTAAAAAAACTATCTCCCACGTGGTTATTCTTCAAAAAAAAATCAGCACGTACTCTAAAACTCAGTCAATTCAAACTGTCAAATTCAAGTGACACTGTCAAATTAGCTCATTTTTCACCTTATCATTACATCAGCTCACAACTTCAAATTAAGATTCTACATGTAAAGTTGTATGAGTAACCGTTTTTAATTAAAATTATGATGGCAGTACAAATGTACGTTCACTCCATAAAATATGTGACATGCTTTATAAAAAGTCTTAGCGGTTCTCTATGGTGCCCAATATGTCTTTTAATGAATTAGTTTGTGGCCCGAGTATGTTTTGTGAGTAAAAAACCATTGATTGCATATGGTACGGACTCCTTTGTTTCCATGGAAATTCAAATTAAAGTGGATAGCTCACGTAATTTGTAATAGTCATTGTATAATTAGCATTTTAGATGAAGTGTGAAGTAAAAAAATTAAATTGAAAATTTAAAAACCCCCGACGGCGGCCATCTTGGATTTAAATTGGTCACACAAATTATAATCTGTTTCTCAAGCCCTTTTATATGATACCCATTATTGTGGGAGTTGTGTTAAAACATATAATCCATATCATTGTGACGGCGGCCATCTTGGATCGATTTTTAACTAACATGACTGACCGGATGGCGCAATCGGTAGTGACCCTGCCTCTTACGCCAAAGGTCGTGGGTTCGATCCCCACCCTGGACAAACATTCGTGCGATGAACACTTGTGTTTGTTCAGTGTCTGGGTGTAATACCTATATGTATTTAAGTACATATTTGTGTTCCTCTGTTGTCTGATATCTGTAACACAAGTGCTTAAGCTACTTAGTACGGAATCAGGTCAATGTAAGAGATGTTTTGAGAATTATTATTATTATTATAGCTAAGAACACTCCCCCCTGATTCATCTTTCAAACAAAAAAAAAACAAAATCAAAATCGGTTCATTTGTTCGGGAGCTACGATGCCATTGACAGACACACACACACATACACACACAGACACGTTAAACTTATTATAACAGCCCGTCGTTTTTACGTCGGGGGTTAAAAAACGTACATTACGACTTTTGGCAGAGACAGAGTCTCACCAGAGCGATGGTACTGCATAAGAACGTGAGGGAAATATCGTGATAGGACTTGCACGTTTCGGATAATTTTCGAATCGTTGAGATACTTCTGAACATGTGCTCTGTGGAGCTGTTCAATATCATACTAGGGTCACCATTCTACAATCGCACGACTAGACGCCGCGGGAACTTCACCAATACTACCTGAAACCAATTCCTCCCAGAACGCTTCGTTTCCAGCGCTCTTTTTTCCCACGCTCGACGCTCGTGCAAACTCTGGCACGTGGTGTTCCCTGATCGCTATGACATGTCCTTTTTTAAACGAGGTTTGAAAAGAGTACTTTTTTCACGGTAGGCATGACTGTGCTCCGGCATTGTTGATGTCTATGAGCGGCGGTTACCGTTTACCATCAGATGGGCCGTAGGCTCATCTGCCTATTCTAGGCAATAAAAATAATCATGTTTCAGTTGGCCATGTTGCGTAGGTCACTCGGCAGTCGTTCCATTGTAATCACCAGACTCATCAAATACTGGATCATGTTCCAAACGTACCCCGACCGTGGGAGAGCCACGCTTTGGTATGAATGGGCGGGCTCGACCGGAATGATACCTACCACGGCCTCACAGAAAAGCCGTCGTGAAGCAGTACTGTGCTGTTTCGCTGCGTGAGTGAGGGTACCGGAGGCCCAATCCGTTGAAAGGGGGATTTGAATGTTGACTCCACTGGTGTCGCGGGTGTCCAGGGGCGGCGGCAACTACTTACCAGCAGGTGATCCGTCTGCTTGTCTGCCACCTATTACATAAAAGAAAACCTCCGGGCTCCTAAACAGCGGCTTTTGACGCTCGTTGAGAAGATTAAGGTCCTCGAGTGGAGGCCACGTACATGGAAGTCGCAGCCGTGGCAGGCCCCCCACAAGGTGGACCGACGATCTGGTGAAGATAGCGGGAATCCATTGGATGCGGGCGGCACAGAACCAATCTGTGTGGAGAACATTGGGGAGGCCTATGTCCAGCAGTGGACGTCTATTGGCTGAATTGATGATGATGAGAAGATTACGGTAGCACAGTCGAGCTATCTGTAACGCATGCTCACTGTGGTAGGTCTCTTCAACAGGTACAGTGCATGCCGAGATTGAAACACAAGGCCGCCCCCGATAAGCGGCGATAACGGCCCGGTCACCGACCCGTCTCATACAGAAATACTTCACAAAACTGGGGCCTGGCCATTGGAAATGGCACTATTTCGAGATGTCATCTTTTAGCGAAGATTTGGCATCGACAGCCGGCAGCGGTCGTGTTCACTTTGATGTAAGTTTCGTTTGTGTTTCCTGTTGTATGGGAATTGTCTTCCAAATGGGTAGTATTGCAAATAGGTAGTACTTGAAGTATATAAGAATACATTTTTTTTTTGTATGGTGTTGGTCAGTGTTGAAGTTTACAAACTGTCATCTTTCTGGCTTGGTAGCGTAGCTGACATATCAATTTCTAAACACCAGACAGTTTCGTCTTTGAACATGTGTGTCTATAATCACTCGACATTGGCAAAGTTAAATCGAAATTCGATAGACGCCATAGCAAAAAAAAGACATACCAATTACCATAGACATGCACTCTAAACAGACTGTGCCTTTTCATATAAAAAACTTGAAAAATTGCGCGAAGCCGTTAGTATAGAAGTGACATGCTGGGCGATGTTCTTTCTCTACCGCACCCAAACAAAATCTGCGTCAGGGCCGATTGGATAACATTCACACTCTGTGACGTCCCGAAAATGGCGCATGGTACTTCTAGTACCATGCCAATTACTACATCGGTAGGAACTGACATCTTTCATACTCTGCGAAATATGAAAATGTTTCTCAAATGAAGTATTGTTTCTATTGGATTGAGTCGAAAAAGTTGTCAAAAAAAAACAAAACTGCATTCGTCAACTTTTAAGGTGACGGGTAGGGCACACTAGCGACGCCAATCGATTTTAATTTTTAGCTAACAAACTGGATCTATTTTAAACAATTTCGGGGTTACAACCTCTCGGCAAACACTTATACTATTTTAAAATAACCATACACAAATGTTGGGTCCGTTTTTGTACAGGAAAAATTGATTGACGCCAAAAGTGGACGCTTTTGGCGGTAATCAATTTTTCGCGTACGCGTTGGACCCGACATTTGTGCATGGTTACCTAAAGGATTGGACGACTTCGGCTCGTGACCGAAAACGTTGGAAAGAGGGTAAGGAAGCCTTTGCCCTGCAAGGCGTACAGTACAGGGTAACAATAGTAATAATAATAAGTGTTTGCCGAGAGGTTGTAACCCCGAAATTGTTTAAAATAGGTCCGGTTTAGTAACTATAAATTAAAATCTATTGGCGTCGCTAGTGTACCCTACCAGTCACCGTGACTGAATCGCGTTGATTTATCAGATGTACGACTACAGAGACCACAGAGATCTGGTTTCCAAAAACTGTGGCGTGAAACAGATTATAGTACTTTTATTCGACTCAAATACATAGTAGGCATCCTTTTTCCGACAATGTGTTCATGTGTATGTACACGGAGTGTCACCTAGGGCACCAACAGAAAAAGATGGAGAAGACTCGCAAAACAGTAATTTAAAAAAATATCAAAAAAAAGCCGTCACCCAACACAGAGACAATCCATATCCACGGATTCGGCGGTTAGGGCTAAAATAAGCAGCGTGGCATGATGCAATTCAAAGGTTTTAAATTAGTGTCTAGTGGTTTTTAGTGTACAAATTTCAGGTTTATATGTGCAGTGAAGTGCCGCAAAGTGATCCTAATAACAAGGATTGGATTGTGTCTCGTGACAACTTGCTGACCAAATAGAGTCTTAAAACCTGCGATTGCTTTTAGAGTGATATCCGCTGAAGCCGTAGGTCGATAAAACGTAAAACACCGGCGTTTTATTGAGTGACTGTGACTGACTTCGACTGTTGACTACCTACTTATTCTCAATAAGTTACTTGACATTGGCGAATTATCTTCGGGTAGAGCCATACATAAAAAAATCCACATCCACGACCACTCCGTCAAAAGTATACGGCTGAGAAGAAGAATACCTCCTATTAATCAAAATTGGAAGAACCGGAGAGATGCCAGAGTGTGGGTATTTTTTTTTTGCCTAAATGTGGCGTATAATTGGAGTACCTCCACTTGTTCACTTACAGTGATCTGCCAAAAACACTGCAAGTTCGTTCACCTATAACTTTATCATTTTTGCGCCATAATAGCGTTGCATTCTACGTAAAGTTTTATCACGTAGGCGTTGCGCGTACGCACCTGGTTATCTAATCGTCTGTCGCGACGGAATTTATGCTTCCTGATTGTAATCAGAAAACTAATATAAAGGGAGGACGCCCACGGAGATTTTTTGCGGCTAGGCGGAGAGCGCGAAATCATCGAGATGTTTGATACAATCTCTGAATATTTATATATACTCATTACTCTACAATTAGATATGTATATAGCTATAAACGCCAGTCTTCTTTTACAGGATGTCAATGTTTTAATATTTATACTTGATCTGTCTATAAAAAGAGCTTTATTCTACATATCTTTAAAAGACCGGAATTCTTTAGAAAACCAGCGTGAAGCAGCACTGTGCTGCGTGAGTGAGGGTAACGGACGCCCAATCCGGGGAAAAGGGGGGTTTAAAGGTTGGCTCCACTGGTGTCGCGGGTGTCTATGGGTGGCGGCAATCGATTACCATCAGGCGATCCGTCTGACCGGTTATGCAATTCATCGATATAGTACAATATCGAGAGATACATTAGGTACAGTCTAACAGTCTTTGACAAAATCCACAAAATAAAAATAACAGTTAATTCAATACAATCTACTGTTTAAGTTGTATCGTTCCTCAATAAAGAAAAATATTTCTTTAGCCCTAACTATAACACCCATTTCGGATTTCAATTCAACTTAGTATTACACCACGCGCCGATCTACATACATAGTACCTACATACAAAATGATATACAATTTCATAACTCATTTATTTATACCTTTCACTAGCTGCACCCAGAAACGTACGAGTAATTTATCATAGTAAATCAATATATGTCCTTTAAATACACTTGCAAATATACAGTATGTGACTGGAGATAGTAATGTATTTAAAACAGAGGTTCTATAGATCACCGGTATTATCAGAGTGTCATTTAACTAAAAATAAAACTTAATTCATTTAATCAGCCCATCCTCCATTTCAATCAATCGTCAATCTTTAGAGTCGAGAAGAAATCAAACTCTTTATTTGCAAATCAATTGGTGTCCTTATCATCTCCAAGGCACTTGATATTTACACAATCGAATTAAACTCAATCAGGCTTGAATCGATATTGAATCAGACTTGAGGACAAAGAATACCTAAGGTCGGTAAAGACAATGATCAAAATATAACAAATATGGCTTGTGGTGATTTTATTATATTAAAGAATGACAATCATGAATGTTAATGGGTGGATGAGCAGAAGATGATCGAAAAAGTTTGAATCAGGTGAAAGAGCAGAGGATGGCCGAAAAATAGATGGATGAACGTCGAAAAAGGAAATAGGTGATTTGATGACGATTGAGAGTTACTCTTCTTGAACTTCTGAGACACAAGTACTATTCTTCGACTGAGGTAGTGAGGTAACATGTCGATGACTGTACTCGTCACACAGAGAAACGTAATGTAAGATACCTTGCAGAGAAAAATGGATAGACGATTTGAAATAGATGGCTGGTGTAACTTGAATGCAGACTGCTCAGGAAGGTGGTTGATTGTCTGAGTGACTGATTGTGAGAAAAGTATACGGTAATACACTTTTTGTAATTAGTTATTCTAAAAACCGGCAATTTTATAGTACAACGACAGCGGGAATTCAAAGAATTTCCGACCTACACACTTTGCCACAGTTGTCAGATGATTCAGATCCAATGGCAAATCTGGCAGCTACTTCGTTAAACTGTTACGATTAATCATTCAATGAGGCTAATATTGATGCCAACATTTAGGCCCATTAGATAACAAAGGGAGGTTGGATGTCAACGTGATTTATATGTAAGCTGCATATTTTACTCAGACATTGTTTTTATTATCTGATAATCTTCTCAGCTCTCACTCGTCGACCGAGTGTAAAGTGACTCTTCTTCATTTCACCATACACTTCACTCACCTCCAAAACTGACGAAGGCATCACGGCACTAAGAATTTGAAGCATCTCCTGTCTTGTACGGTAATGAGATTCCAAGGCGGACACATGTCCCAGTCCTGGTCTTGAGGTATCTGATCAAAATCGCGCTGAGTTTACACATCTACTTCTTTGAGTGACATTATGTAACAAAGGTTAGCGATCATAATGAGGACTCGTACCCTTGACATAGTTCTAAATAGAGCATGGGTGCTTTTATACATCTGTCGATTTTTAAGCTAAGAGTTCTTTTTCCTGAACTTATGACATACAGTTTGGGTTGAAGGTTGACCTTGTTCCAATTTTTTTGACAAAGAGGCACTGACAACTTCCCGGATCAAAGAAGAAACTCCTCCATCTTCCTAATATTAGATGAAAACCAGAAAAAATATTAATAAAGATTCTGCATTCATATTCCTCCCAGGTCATGTGTTTCCTCCTTCATACAATCCGGGGTCTTTTAGGCGGGGCGTGAAACGGCATCTCAGCAGGCCATTAGGGTGAGGATGGCAGACACAATGGGTACTTTGCTAGTTCTTTTGTGCCTGTCAACCTCATATTTGCATTTCACGGCCGCTTACCATCAGGCAGAGTGAGGTCATCCTGATTGGCCTTTCTATAAAAAAAAACGTAAATAGAAGTTGAAGCAGAACAAATGTGCGTTTAAGATTAAACTGCAGGTAACCGGGAACTTGATTTTTAATCTCAGACAAGGTATTTGCATGATCAATTCTAAATATAGCTCTTGCTTCCCTCTTAGGCTTAAATATTTTAATGAGTTGGGTATTAATCTTCTTTTCGCTTGACATTTTATATTCGACAAGCTATTTGTTGATTTCTTGTTATATGTTATAAATTAGAAATTTTACACTATTGCTAAACATCGCAGGTAGAGCATGTTAATTATATTGACTTTATTGCATAAAATATCTGTATAAGGTACTTAAAAATCACTTTGATTTAGAAAGACGGAAGACTGATAAGATTAGACAAAGTAGGAGCAAGCTCAAAAATTACGAATAGAATTAAACACCACTTAAGAGTATTTAAATCTTTTTAAGTGCCTAAATACTAATTGAAGGAGATAAATTAGAATGAACTTAAATTTTATAATACCAAACCCATTTTATCAGAAATATCGAAGGTGTGAATGAAAATAAGCCGTTCAAATGAACCGCTAATACAAGATTTGAAGAAACTAATTTACTTCTTGGTTTCAAAGTTAAAAACCATGTTAACGTTTTTCATACAAGTAGGTAATGTGATTGCCCTTACACCTCAGGTAGGCGGCATTTCATCTCAATCGCCAAAAAAGTAAGGTCACATGGCTATTATTCGGCTAACCAATACCAAGCACTGTAGACATTTCGAAAATACCTAACCTTTAAGTCAATTAATCAAATAGGATCAGAATAAGATCTGTGGTCTCGTCCAATTCATTGAGTAAACTGTGAGATGATATAGAGGTACCGCACGCGCTAGCGGAATACTCGGCCGCTATCGGCGCGGGCGCAAAATATCGACTCTAAATCCGTCCGACTCGCCAGACCGAAGTTATGCATTGTCCGGTGTCACTACCGCTTCTGGTTTTGGGAGTGTTACATGAGTAAATAAAGGCCAGCTTTAATGAATTTGAATGAAATATGATTTGATGACTGACCGGTGAATTATCAATTTATTATGCTGAAATAGCCGGTGGCTGTCCACGGCAATGGACAATACTCCAAAAAAATATATTAGCATTATTATACGCTTTTCGAATAAAGAAAGAGAAAAAAGATGACCTATAGTTTTTGGTTATCATTAAATGTGTTTTTATTGAAATATTTATTTTTTAAATTGTTAATTAATTTGCCGGAAGTGACGTAGTCCTGAGGCGCAACGTATTGTTATGTCGGTGCTATACGTCCAATAAAAAAATTAGGTGACTTTAAGTTACTTATTGTCACTGTCATCATTTTGTCTTGTCATTTTATGATCAGACATTTAACTTTTTTTTGCTTTAATCAACGTGAGCAAAAGCGTTATTAATTTGTCATGCCGAGTGATGACGTCACAGGAGGATTTTAACATTTTATTTTTTTTCTCCATTAATGTCTGTTTAAAAATTCTGAATTTATTTTTCTTATTTTCCTATGAATCAAATCTGGAAATGGTATTTTTCATTTCGGAAAATGATTTTTTGTCGTATTGTCTATTGATTATCACAAAAGTCTTAGAATGGAAACCGCAGTTAGGTGAAGTTAATGTAATATAGATGAAGAACTTAGAAGGAATGACAACAGTAACTGAACGAGGAATGCTTGGAATATGGGAAAAGAGAAGGAGAGAGAATGAGAAGATCTACGTTATACAGAAGGCTAAAACAGCTATTGATTGTTTTTATGTCCACCAGACCGGAGTGGTGAGTGAGGTAATTCAGTCATCGGTGAGTAAAACACTCCTATCGCTGGAGTTTGTTCTTGCTCACCGCTTTACTCCAGTCTGGTGGACTCGCAGCCTTAGTTTTTCTTATTCCGCTGTCAAGGGTCAGAAAATGGTTACCATCATCATCATCAGCTCATTTAAGTCCCCACTGCTGGGGCACGGGCCTCCCTCAATCACATGAGGGGTAATTGCCATACTCACCACGCTTGGCAGACGGGTTGGCGAGGGTTTTAATATAAATGCAGAGTTTTCCTTCTCTGGGTGCTGATGATCATGCCAGCAGCTTTACCTTAGTCGCCTTTTACGACACCTCGGTAAGAGTGAGGGTGGCCTATTCTACTCTGCCGGGGACCACACGGCACACGGCACGGAATGGTTACCAAATCCTAGATAATTATCCAAGCTTACCTCTTATAGAGATGGAAGTAAGCACTAGAAGGATGTCTTATCGTAGCTTTATAAATAGTACCAACTAATGTAATAGAAATTAAACACATGAACGAAAGGGTTTCTTCAAATCTCATATCTTAGCTATTAATATTAGTTTGACTTCTACCAATGTTATCATAACCAGATAGTCGTGACCATTAAAACGACATTAAACTTGAAAATACTCCATAATTGTTTGTTTGCCCATAACAGGTCTATAGGTCATCAAATGTGTTTATGATACCAAATTTTTATCCCCTTACGAGTTTTATCTAACAGATAAAACTCGTGTTGAGGGTGGTCTGTTTTTGGGTGAAGGTAAAAGGGATCTTCTTATTATAGCAGACAAACGAGCAGATGGCTTACCTGATGGTAAGTGATTACCGCTATTGGCTCCATTCGCTATTACATGTCGAGTCATTAACTAGATATGAGAAAAGAATCAAGACATAAACACCGGGTTGATATTGGTAGAGGATATTAGTCTTCTACTAATATTCTGGTCGTTATTCTGCACTTCTAGAATATACCTATCTGCCACACTCAGAGTCGTTGATTAACTTAGTTGGCTACTTAAGAAAAAATATTGACCCTTATTTTAATACACATAAAGACTACCAATACTAAAGTTAATGAACATTAGCTTAAATGACGTCTGTGAGAGCGGCCGTAAGTTAATCTTTATTATTAAAATTATATTTTTAATTTTAGATTGATTGAAAACACGAAGCGAAAATGAAGAACTGATACAAAGACACGGTTAATGTTACCTTGTGCAGAAATGTGATATACCTACCTTATCTTATCGTAAGTGAAATCATGATTTGATTAAAACCTTTGAGAAGATTTCTAAAATGGTTAAGTGATCTCTCTGATTTCGTGGATGTTCATGGGCGGCCTTATTACTTTCCATCAGGTGACTCGCTTGCTCGTTTGTCCGCCTCTAACATAAAAAAAGGATTTAAAATATTCATGATTTATAATTAATACATTTTAATAAGGCTTTACGATTTAGCATCTACCTTAACAGATAAGTTATTTTCACCGTATATACACCATTATTACCTATCAATTACCTATGTACCAACTTTTTTCTCTTCGATGACTTCTTCATGGTTACTATCATCGGAGGTCTTCCTACCTTCAATAATAATTTGATTGGCTTGTATCAAATATGCTTTATTATTATTAAATATCTTGACACCGTTTGTGTCAGCAGCCGGTACCCGAGTTGCCCCACCTGTTTTGTAGGAACGAGGAATGCGTAACAGTCACTGTGCTATGTAATCAATAATATATATTAATATTATGCTGGTTTTCGCAGCAATTTGACAAGTTCAAGAATTGACTTAAACTGCTCAAGGAAAAGAAATGTGGTTTGTTATTTATTTTTATTTAATTTACTGAGCACCAGTATAATTGACCCAAGATTCTCCTTAAAAGGGATCAGGTTACGTTAACCACGTAGAGCTAAAAGTTTGTAAGAATTTTCAGAATTCGAATTAAGTAATTTCCCATTCATCTAATAAAACTTTTTGCCACCTAGAGATGTGCAGCAAAAATAGTTTTCTACTAAAAAATTAAAGAATACTCCGAATACCCCATACATAAAAACGGAGTTAACCGAAAGGAGCAAGAATATTGGTAGTAACAAGACTTGCATTGCTCTACTTAACAAAAATTCAAGCAATCAATATTCATAATCAGTTGCTACATGTTTAGGACTTAAGTCAACAGTCAGTCGGACTTCCATAAACATTTCTTCTACACTGTGCTTTAACAATGACATATTTGACATCGATGCTTACTCATCTCTTTTATTACCTAATTTAGCTAACCAACCTTTGCGACCCGAAATATCCAATATTCATATCTCCTAATTAGTATATTTTGAAACGACTCGTATATTATGAGAAATGCACTCTCAATTGGTATAATTATGATGCTTGTAAAATGATAAAAACTAGTCGATATTTCCTAAGAATAAGTAGTTGACAAACGTCTCTATATTGATGTGGTGATGTCATACAAAACTATGTTATACAATGTGTTTGTAAAAGGGTAGAACAAGCCGCAACGCCGTGTGGTCCCGGCAGAGTAGAATAGGCCACCCTCACTCTTACCGAGGTGTCGTAAAAGGCGACTAAGGTCAAGCTGCTGGCATGATCAATCAGCACCCAGAGAAGGAACACTCTGCATTTATATCAACACCCTCGCCAACCCGTCTGCCAAGCGTGGTGAGTAGGGCAATTACCCCTCATGTGATTGAGGGAGGGCCGTGCCCCAGCAGTGGGGACTTAAATGGGCTGATGATGATGATGATGAAGCCGCAACGTTGAAAGTTGCATTCATTCATACTGCATCACGATTGCAAAAAAACTTCGAAATCGAGAAAAAAATATTTTTTCATTCATTTTTACCGCGTAGGTAAAAATTTTGTATGGCAAGGAACAAATGTTTGATGATCTCTTTATTAAACATCTTGTAACATGGTTCCTCTATATTATACAGAATGTTGAATAAATCCGGTTTTATATCTGATTTTATTATTTAAAGTTATTATTAGGGGGCTAAAAGGAAATAATGATCATACAATTTCCGTCCGTCCGTCCATTCCGTCCCGTTCCAACCGTAACACAGGTGCCTGAGCTACCTATCTCGGAGTCAGATCAATGTATGTGATGTTGTGAAATATATAATAAAAAAAAATATCATTGGTTTTTCGGTGTGCTAATTTTTCTACATCACTCGTAAAACGTTACATCGTTTCTTGAGAAAATACGCTTGTTTCAAGTATAATATGTAGAATTTATTAGTAGGTGCTTTGGACAATTTCTGGAATTGACACTTATACAATAAACGTCGTTGAAATACGTGGACAATGGCACGTACAACAAATTCTGAAGCATGCCTCAAATACATTCTAATTCATCGATCTGATTTTGTGCCAACATAATAAATAATTACTAAGTACATTACTAACGATCTCGTGACACTATTTAATATGTTCTTATGACTCATAATACTATAGTTTACCCCTTTTAAGTAATCTATAATCATCATCGGTTTTTCTTTTGCTCGCTTTGCCTACTCTTAAAAAGTTAGTAAAAAAAAGTTGTACGCATGTACGCATGATACATTTAAGTACTATATTTATGGTAAAAATAAACCAAAAACTGCTGTTAGAAAATTACATTAATCTCATTATTATTTTAAATTTATTTTTGAAAAAATCAATGAGAAAATGGTCGGTGTCGCATTACAAATAAAATTCGATGTCCAAACTTCTAATCAACTTTCTAAAACTGCTTTTGAAAAACCTAAATAAAAAATATTTATGTGGCACTTATAAATCGTCAAACATTAAAATACAAGACTAACTTGTTATATACTTTATAATTAATATACATAAAACATATTAAGTCATAAATATACATAATGTGATTCTACCACCGGTTCGGAAGGTTGATTTTGGCGAGAAATTAAAATATTTTTTTATCGCGTGTCTGTAGGAACACTAAAAAGTATTGTCTAGTTTTTTCCAGATGTTTAGATGTTTAGTGAATCTTGCTCCTTATCTCAAGCCATAATTCGAACAAATTGCCATGTTCTTAAAAGGTTAAAAGATTTTTATATTAATAAATAAATATTAATTTGCCCTGCAGTGGGATACCATTAGCTCCTAATCCTATTCAACCCTATTCCTATTTAAGCCCTACAGTTTACACATCAATGTAATTTGGGACATGCCTCGAGAGACAGTAGCTTCATAAGAAAATTTACATAAAACTGAGGTCAAAGAGGCCTTTACCTTCAAATCAGTGGAAACCGGACCCACCATAATTAAAGTCATTGCAGCCATGACTGACATCAACGGGAAATGTAGAATTTACCTGTAAAGAGAAAAATAATATAATTAGTGGTTATATTTTTATGGACATATTATCAAAAGACAAAGCGAGTGAAAGATAGTACATGAACAACAAAGGATTAGCAGAATCGCTTAGATTGACTACATTAATAATGAATATACTAACATAGTTGTCACTGCAGACAGACGCATAAAATGCAATATTCCAGTCATTACCCGCCAATCAGAGTTAGGCAGCGGCAACTTCAAATACCGGCTAATTGAGCCTATTTGAGACTAATTTGCTTCTAAATAGGAGCAACGTACTGATAAACCACAATTACCGATATGACAGTCAAAAGATTTGTCTTAATTCGGCCACAAAATTTGAGAATCTGTACATTTTTATCGCTTGTGAATTTAAATTTAAAACCGTAAGATTAGATTTTGTAAAAGAATTAATACATCATTTTGAAAACCATGCAGTTCATAATATCTTATTGTACAATCGAACCAATGGTTGTACTGACCGGATGGCGCAATTGGTAGTGACCCTGCCTCTTACGCCCAAGGTCATGGTTTCGATCACCACCCTGGACAAACATTCGTGCGTAATATATGTATTTAAGTATATATTTGTGTTCCTCTGTTGTCTGATATCTGTAACACAAGTGCTTATGCTACTTAGTACGGAATCAGGTCAACCTATGAGATGTCGTGAGAATTATTATTAATGGAGTCCAGACCCACATGGGTACGATCAATGATGGGTATTAAACTTGTCGAAACTTTTATTCCTATCCAAAAAAAAAGTACATAGCATGCACATTGCACTAAGCATTTTTGGATTTAACACTAATGAATCCAACAATCTTATTAGATTTATATGAAATCCATTCTATTCATTCGCATCTCTGACTAGATGACAGCATCAGACATGCATATAAACCCAAGTAGACAGCCAGGGCTAATAAACATTTTACGGCTGCAACTTATAACAATAAACCCGATTCTAGTTCCTACAAAGACTCAGAGATGTTTATAAAGGTTTAAAAGATTACTATAACGGCGCTTAGTAGTAGCGCCAGTGAGTCCTAACTAAGGTACCATAAATAGTCTTCATAAGAAAGAACGCACCAAAGTGTCGAATAAATCTTGCAATAAATACGGTTTTTGTTAGACAGTGTGTCGCTTGGAATTCGTATATCGTTCGGAGATTTGCCTGGAAATGCTTATAATGATAAACTTGTGATTAATGATATTTTGGGTTCTGTATTTGAAATTTATTATGATACATATTTTATGATGGGGGTCTTCGGATGCCTTATTGTACAGTTAGTGCACTACAGTTTCCGGGCGCGGTCTGTTTTTCTGTCAAAAATTCTCAGTGGCAGATATGGATTTAGGCCTGATTATGGCCTGAATCGAATTTGATGTTCAGAATGTATCAACTTAATGCCACAAACTCTTCTCCCTCAGAATTTTATCCGATAAGAGTAAGAAATGATAATTTAGTATCTTTTCAAGGGTATGAAATTAGAGACTGAAAATGAAAATCGTTTATTCAATTTAGGTCCATACAGAACACTTATGAATGTCAACATGTTTACCACTGGTTCGGAATGTAGTTTTCAGCCAACAAGACACCAGCAAGAAACTCAGCAGTTACTCTTTTAAAAAAAACGTTTTACAAAATGTCACCATTAACTTAAAAATATAGTACAATTTTTGTGTTACTAATATGTCCCTAAATTATTGTCATTCAAAAAATCGTCTATTTTATAATAGCCTTTCTTCATTAAACAGTTTTTTGTTATGTGTGGGCAAGTCAATAATAATCTGAGGTAACTTATTAAACATTTTTATGCTCAATCCTATAAATGAACTGCCAACCTTATGGAGCCTGATATTTGGAACGGCCAGTCTGCACTCGTGCTTACTCTTTTGGGGTCTAACAGACTAATCCCGCCCACTTGGTCCTTCGTACCGTCTCGGCATACACGAACCGAATATTGGAAGACGCTCACCAGGTACTTGTTAAGGGCTCTTTCCCCGGTGCGTTTCTTCACTCTCTCCCCAAATGTTTTTTTTTTGGGACTATAGGTAAATATGCGACGAAAAGCGACGATGAAGTCTAGGATGAAACACGTTCGCCTAGAACATGTCTGTTCATTCTTGCCTTAAAGATGATCAGCTTATGGTCAGGAAAAACAGACCTCACTTGACGCCAAAAATGTGAAGATGATGAACTGCATATTATTTTTCTTATCTATCTAACTGGCTAAAGGAACTTTATTTATGAAGATTATTTGAACTTAGATTTTTAAACAACTCAAATTCAAGAGTACAGCTTATCAACTCGTCTGCACTTTTCTGCAAAGTATCAAATATAATGAAAAAATAATAATGTGCATTGAAATAGTGTAAAGTGGGTAACGTAAACAGAGCGGCGTGACAGTTCAATCAGAAGCAGATGGCATGCGCGGGCGCAGGACACACGTAAACAATGTTTATTGCCTAGTAACACCTGCATGTAACAGATTTACCGTTTTTTTATGGAAGCAGTCTAGAGTGAAGAATACACTAGGTCCAGTCTGGACTGGATTTCTAGCTTTTATTTCTTTCAGGATTGTAAACACCAGGTCTAAGTGGCCTTGAGACTTCTTTAAATGAGCGTGTGTCCCACTCCAGTCTCAAGTTAATAATAATATAATACTTCTCAAAGCTGAATATCTTCACGCCTAAAATTACCTTAAGGTGACGGGCAGGGCACACTAGCGACGCTAACTGATTTAAATTGTTAGCAACTAAACCGGATCTATTTTAAACAATTTCGGGTTTACAACCTCTCGGCAAACACTTATACTATTTTAAAATAACCATGCATTTTTACAATTTCGAAAAGCACATATAATATTAATTGAATATTATTCATAACTTTTTGGTCTGCGTTCGCACTCGAAATTTGGTTTACCGCCAAAAGCGGCCACTTATGGCGATAATACAAATTTCGAGTGCAAAATCAGACTAAAAAGAAGTGCACAATTATTAAATACATAATATAAGTGTTTGTCTAGATAGGCGAGCTTCGAAATTGTTAAAAACAGATCCAAACCGGATCTATTTTAGATATCAATTTAAATCAATTGGCGTCGCTAGTGTGCCCTAACCGTCGCCTTAAGACTACGTAATAAGATAAGGTAGGAAATGACAGCTTTTTCCTAACAAAATCCGATTTCATTTTAAGAAAACGTCCACCAACCTTACTCACGAATTAAGTATACGTACATACTCTATTTGTACTAAAATATTAGTAAGTAACATAATTTTAAATAATACATTAACCTATATTCCGTTAACATGACCATTACGAGCAGAATTGACTAGCATGTGGGTTGAAATAATTACAATTAACTTGTAAAGTTAACATATATTACTGTGCACGCTTAAAGAAAACAGGAAGATAAAATTACGCGCCATAATATCCAGAAAGGACTACAAATAGTCCATTATCTGAACAAAAACGTTATCCGATTCATAGATTAAGTAATGACGCAGAATAGATAAAAGCGCATGAATAAAATATCAAAGTTTTCAATTGGGTCGCGTTGATTCACTGACAGAAGATAAGCTTGGATATATTAAATAAATGTATATATTATGCTCATAAGATTATGTTGGTATGCCTCAATAGAGCGTACCAGATACCTTACTCTATTCGTTCTGCATATAGATGAGATGGCCACCTGTCATCTATGATAGTCCAAATAGAATCATAATAACATCATTCACTTTCATTTATTGCTTCCTAGATCGTTCGTTCATATAATTTTGAATGAATGGTTATTGGTTACACAATGTAAATATATTGCAACTATGTTTTTATTATATTGTCGACTAACTGATTTAAAAATATTGTATTAATTTTTGTTCAATTAGTTTAAGACAATGGTTATTTCCGGTTAAAAGTGGTCCTTATACATTTTTATGAAAATAAAAGGAAAATGCAATGAAAAAGTAATAATAATAATAATAATTCTCACAACATCTCATACGTTGACCTGATTCCGTACTAAGTAGCTTAAGCACTTGTGTTACAGATATCAGACAACAGAGGAACACAAATATATACTTAAATACATATATTACACCCAGACACTGAACAAACACAAGTGTTCATCGCACGAATGTTTGTCTAGGGTGGGGATCGAACCCACGACTTTTGGCGTAAGAGGCAGGGTCACTACCAATTGCGCCATCCGGTCAGTCAAAATTAAAAAAATAAAAGTAAATTGAATGACCTATTTATTGCAATATTTTTGTATGCGCTCTTTAAATTGAAGTATTAGTAAAAATATCACGCAACATTTGATACAACATGATAGCCAAAACTAAAACTAAAGTTACCAAAATATATCTTTTTAATTTTAGGTCTAAATGTTTACCATCAAGCCAAGACAACTCTTATGCAATTGACATTACTATCTCCGATTCAGGTTCCTATAATTAGCAGCTTTGTAGGCTAAATATAGCTCTAAACCGATGCATCTAAAGAGCGTCCTAACTGTTAGTGACGTTGACAGTATTGTTGCAAATGTTGCAAACACGAGATCTACTACGGACAGCCACACATCAATGTATACAGATTGGTCAATTTTCTTCAACCGCTTCTCACCTTTATGTCAAGCACGATCAGTCAGTTGAGGAAATTTGACACATTGTAGTATCCAGATTTGCGACTGGCTGTACATTTCTAAATCTAAATTCTCACAACATCTCATACGTTGACCTGATTCCGTACTAAGTAGCTTAAGCACTTGTGTTACAGATATCAGACAACAGAAGAACACAAATATATACTTAAATACATATATTACACCCAGACACTGAACAAACACAAGTGTTCATCGCACGAATGTTTGTCTAGGGTGGGGATCGAACCCACGACTTTTGGCGTAAGAGGCAGGGTCACTACCAATTGCGCCATCCGGTCAGTCAAAATTAAAAAATAAAAGTAAATTGAATGACCTATTTATTGCAATATTTTTGTATGCGCTCTTTAAATTGAAGTATTAGTAAAAATATCACGCAACATTTGATACAACATGATAGCCAAAACTAAAACTAAAGTTACCAAAATATATCTTTTTAATTTTAGGTCTAAATGTTTACCATCAAGCCAAGACAACTCTTATGCAATTGACATTACTATCTCCGATTCAGGTTCCTATAATTAGCAGCTTTGTAGGCTAAATATAGCTCTAAACCGATGCATCTAAAGAGCGTCCTAACTGTTAGTGACGTTGACAGTATTGTTGCAAATGTTGCAAACACGAGATCTACTACGGACAGCCACACATCAATGTATACAGATTGGTCAATTTTCTTCAACCGCTTCTCACCTTTATGTCAAGCACGATCAGTCAGTTGAGGAAATTTGACACATTGTAGTATCCAGATTTGCGACTGGCTGTACATTTCTAAATCTAAATTCTCACAACATCTCATACGTTGACCTGATTCCGTACTAAGTAGCTTAAGCACTTGTGTTACAGATATCAGACCACAGAGGAACACAAATATATACTTAAATACATATATTACACCCAGACACCGAACAAACACAAGTCAATCAATCAAATAATTCTTTATTTGCATAGGCTTGTATACAGCACTTACAAATCGTCATACATTTTAATGACTTAAAACTATTTATAAGTACTTATGTATAATTTACATGTCAATACATATATAAGTTGATACATAAAATATACTAAAGAAATAAATAAACATAATGCGATTCTACCACCGGCTCGGAAAGTTGTTTCTGGTTGAGAAGATCCGGCAAGAAACTCGCCAGTTACTCTTTTTAATCGCCAAACTTTCATACAATGTTGTGTCATCATCATACCAAGCCATACAGTTTAATTGTTACTCAAAATAAAATAAAGGAAATAATAATAAAATAAATATTATGAGGTAAACCGAAGCAGACCAGTCCCCAAAGGTGGCACCTGTTCACAAGTATGACGTACGTGTCAGCCATCATTTCACTCAACCATATTAGAGGAATGTAATGACCCGCCACATAGCGCCACCACCTCAGAGACATTTGAGTGAGCATGACTACTTAGGTTCCCCTCATAGGTCACAAAGAGTAGTAGTTACTTAATCCAGACTAATAAACTGCAGGACGAGGTGTACAATAGTAGGTGGTTAGCATCTTGTCAATTATTGAATAATCAATATAAATCAATTTTTATACATTCAAAATCAAAAATGTCTTTATTCAATAAAGAACATTTATGAATGTCAAATATTATGGTAATTACAATTTTCATTCTTATACAAATTATGATTACAGTGACAGTATGATATACAATGCTTATAATCGACGTTTGGATAAATCGTCAATGAAAAATTATGAAATGAATTATACATTAGAGGACAGGCGAAGAGATCAACATGTCCAGGAATCCTTATCATTCAAATAATCCTCTACTTTATAGTAGCCTTTCTGCATTAGGCAGTTTTTTACATGCAACTTAAACTTATGTACCGGTAAATCAATAATATTTGGAGGTAACTTATTAAACATTCTAATGCTCAATCCTACAAATGAACTTCCAATTTTATGAAGTCTTAGATTTGGGACAGCAAGCCTATGTTTATTTCGCGTGTTAAAGCTATGAAAATCAGATTTTTGCGAGTAAAGGTGCAAGTTCTTGCGTACAAACATAATACAATCAAAAATGTATTGAGATGATACGGTTAAAATATTGATTTCCTTGAATACTTCTCTGAGTGAGTCACGTGATCTAAGACCGTAGATGGCACGGATGGCCCTCTTCTGCAAAATGAAGATGGCTTGTAAGTCAGCACCGGATCCCCACAGTAGTAGACCATATGACATCAGACTATGAAAATAGCTAAAATAAACCAGTCTCGCTGTCTCGATATCAGTCAGATTCCTTATCTTTCTAACTGCATATGCAGCTGAACTAAGTCTTCCTGCCAAGACCGCAATATGAGGGCTCCATTGCAATTTTGTATCCAGAGTGATACCTAGAAAAACTGTGGAGTTTATGACTTCGATAGGTTCGTAATTCATAACAATATTAATTTTGACCTGCCTTACATTAGGCATTGTGAACTTAACACATTTTGTTTTCTTTGAATTAAGAACCAAGTTATTATAAGTAAACCACTGTAGTACTTGAGAGAGTGTGTTATTTACTTCGTCAACATTTTTCTTTTGCCTATCAACCTCAAAAATCAAGGATGTATCGTCAGCAAATAACACTATCTCACATAGATCATTGGTATAGTAAGGAAGGTCATTTATATAGATTAAAAAGAGCAAGGGCCCCAATATAGAGCCCTGGGGCACACCCATGGTAAGAGGGGCGCCAGAAGAGTTAGTTCCATTGACATTGACCTTCTGAATCCTATCTGATAAGTAAGATTTGATTAGACTTAGTGAGGTGTCTATGACACCGTAATGCTGTAACTTCATTAGCAATGTTTCATGATTGACGCAATCGAATGCTTTAGACAAATCACAGAATATTCCAATAGCATCTCGCTTTTTCTCCCACGCATCAAATACATGTTTGATAAGCGCCACTCCAGCATCAGTAGTGGATTTCCCTTTTGTGAATCCAAATTGCTTACTGTGCAATATTTTATTCAGGCTTTAAATGAGCCAATAACTGAGTAAATATTACTTTTTCAAAAATTTTGCTGAGAGCAGGCAGTATAGAAATAGGTCTGAAGTTAGACGGGTCACTTTTCTCACCCGACTTGAATAACGGTATTATTTTACTGTATTTCATCATATCGGGAAATTGACCGTCGTCAACACATTTATTAAATATTATTGCTAAGTGGGGTGCGATAGAATGTATTATATTTTTGATTATATCTACCGAGATGCCCCATAAATCCTCAGTCGGTTTCATATTTAATTCTTTGAATGTTTTTAAAATTATATTAGAATTGACATGATTGAATCTAAAAGGCGTGTTGCACTTATCAACATGAGACCTGAGGAGAGAAGCAGCGAGATGTGGACTGGAATTCAATTGATTGGTTGTTGTGACTGGTATATTAGAAAAGAAAGACTGAAATGTTTCTGCTACTTCAGAGTCAGAAACAAGTGATTTGCCATCAATTTTAAGAGAGAGCTTGTTGTCTTTTGTTTTATTTTTACAAGTCTCTTTATTTATTATCTTCCATGAGATTTTACTTTTATTAGGGGCTTTTATTATTTTATCTTTAAAATAATTTGATTTTGCCATTGCACATACTTTTTTGAATAATTTTGAGTATGTTCTGACATATTCAATTAAATTAGCGTTTTCAGTATTGGCTTTGATATCATATAATTCAAACAGCCTCTTTCTGCTTTTATGGATGCCTGTAGTGGCCCAGTCACTGAATTTAGTTTTAGAAGTATCTAATTTAATTGATTTTTTAGTGAAAATCTGATTATATTCTTTTTCAACCACATTAAAAAGCATATTATAAAGCTGATTAGCATTTCCATCGTGACATGATAATGCAGGTACCTTTCTAGAAATATTTTCTTTAAATTTTTCTTTACGGTTTACAGTTATTGGCCTGCACACAAAGCTACATGAAGACGGTGCATGACTGTATTCAAACATTACTAGTTGTCCACTATGATCTGAGTTTATGAAGTTTATTATGGACTTGTCTAATACATCACAGTTACAAAATATGTTATCTAAGCAAGTAGCTGTGGTGGGGGTTACTCGTGTGGGTTCGTTAAAAAGATGATATAAATTGAATGATCTGAAAAGATTCAGAAACCGCACTGAGTTCTGAGAATTATCTAAAATATTGATGTTAAAATCCCCGCACACAACCACTTTTTTATTAGATGAACATATTTTTCTTAATACTTCTTCCATAATGGATTCAAATGAAGTAAAATTCCCAGATGGAGGCCTGTACACACAAACAATGACATGTCGTTCAAGCTCCGCACATGCTAGCTCAATAGTTCGCTCAAGTGAAAGTGAAACGACATCTTTGCGTTCTTTATATTTAATGGAATTATTGTTCATCGCACGAATGTTTGTTCAGGCCCCACCCTGGAAATCGAACCCACGACCTTTGGCATAAGAGGCAGGGTCACTTCCAATTGCGCCATCCGGTCAGTCGGATTTTGCGGCATTTTTTAATTTCACCTCCAAACGTCCATTACCTATTTTTTTTTAACCGGACTCCTTCTATCGGTATTTAGGTGCGATTATAGTCAAGCGTTAGCCTGATGACCAAAAAAAATTTACTAAGTTGGCAACACTGATTTGGTATGTCACCACGCTGCGTACCGAGTAGAATGTCTGCTATTTATACTTTGCATCTTTGCTATCTGACAATCAATGGTTACCGATCAATGGGCCATAACATAAAGTGAGTACAGTTCGATGAACTAAAATGTGTTAGCGTAATTTGGCAGGTGTCTCCGTTTTGGCAGGATGTAGAGTATCATTGGCAACAGTTATAATCAGTAGGTATCAGCTATCTTGGTAGTCAGACATGGATTTTCGAAGGGTCAATACCATTATCGACCCTTCGAAATTCAGTTTTTTTTTTATGATATAGGGGGCAGACGAGTAGAGGAATCGCCATCAAAACCTAAAGTAGAGCCATAAGTTAGTTGCCAACCTTTAAAATCTCTTTCCTCCCCTGATTGGGCCTCGAGTACCGTCATCCACTCGGCGAAACACAGCGCAAGTGCCACTTATAGCAGGCACTGTTTACGGTGCGTTTTTGTGAGATCGTGGCGTCCGGTCGAGCCGGCCCATTCATGCCAAGCGTGGCTCTCCCAAGATTGAAGTCAAGGTGGATACTACAGGGGATTTCTTAGTTTGAATGGATGTAGCGATTAGGGAAGACTAGTGATGCACAGCAGCGATGAACTGGGTGCCATTTATTCGGCTGCTATTTCTCTTTTTACCCGACTACGGCAAAGCAAAAGGAGGGTTATGATTTTGACAGGCTATGTATGTATGTATGTATGTATGTATGTATGTATGTTCATCTGTTTCCACGTAACTTCTTAACTACTTATCAGAATTCGACAAATGACATATCATTATAAGCGTCTTGATCGTCCGCTGGTTATAGGCTATATGAAGTTTCACAAAATCTAATGTGGCGCCCTCTAGCGGACAAAACATACAGAGTAAAAAAATAAAGTTATGATAAATATGCCGTGTTTGGTATCATTTGAAAGCGCTTGACTTGTACATTTTGAATATATATATATATATATATATATATTACTAGCACTTGGACACCAAAATAGTACAAATAAAATAAAAGTAAAAAAACTAAAACCCAACTACGACAAAAAACGTCGCTGAAAAAGTATAAAACAAGCCTTCGTTGTCAATTTATGCAATATTCACTATGTAGAGATAAAATTTCATGTTTGGAAAGGCGTAGTCACACGTTAAATATACTACCCTTTGACAACGTGTGACTGCGGATTTCCAAACATGAAATTTTATCTCTACATAGTGAATATTGCATAAATTGACAACGAAGGCTTGTTTTATACTTTTTCAGCGACGTTTTTTGTCGTAGTTGGGTTTTAGTTTTTTTACTTTTATTTTTTAGTAAAGTTTTCGGTAAGAAATTCTTAGTTGCAGCCCGGAGTCTGGAAGTTGGCGGTCTTGTACCCCCGTGCCTCGGAAACCCGGTCCCGGTTTTACCCGGTCAATGTCTGCGGGCAAATTCGAGGTACATAAAGTAAATAACTACTTTGGTGACAGAACATTAAAGAAACGGTTACCATACATATTGAATAGTTTGCCCGAGGACATGCGCCGGGAACAAGATAAAAATAAATTTAAAAGAAAACTTAAAACATATTTTTTAGCTAATTTAGAGTCATTATCAGCCCATTTAAGTCCCCACTGCTGGGGCACGGGCCTCCCTCAATCACATGAGGGGTAATTTCCATACTCACCACGCTTGGCAGACGGGTTGGCGAGGGTTTTGATATAAATGCAGAGTTTTCCTTCTCTGGGTGCTGATGATCATGCCAGCAGCTGAACCTTAGTCGCCTTTTACGACACCTCGGTAAGAGTGAGGGTGGCCTATTCTACTCTGCCGGGGACCACACGGCTGGAGTAGCATATAAGTATTTTTATTTTCTTTTTTTTAAGTTAGAGACTCGTGATCCCGCAGACGAGCTATGCAAGCTTTGCGGGACTATTGTACTTTAATGTAAATGTTGTTTGTTTAATAAATAAATAGATAAATAAATAAAATAAGCTGTTGGTCCTGCGCCCGATCTCTTTCCGGTCGTGTCATAGTGTCCCATTGGAATATGAGGGTAAGGGAATAGAGAGTGTTTGCGCACACACTTGAGCACTTTAATATATCCTGCATACGTTGCTAATCGTCGATATTGGCCGCCGCGTAGCCGTAATCGGTTGGAGGGTAATATTATTATTTCTCTTTTAACTCCTGGTCTAATAAAAAAAACACACTTCTTCCGAAATACTCAAGGCCAAACTCGACATTACAGTATTGGACTTAAAGTCGAGATTGGAACGTTTTTTTTAGGTTTTTTTCAGTGGCCCTAATACTTGACATACCCGTTGGCATCTAGCCGTGGCAGATCGTGCCGGCAACTATTTTAGGGGCCGTAAACATGAGAGATATGCCGTCACGTGGGCCGAACGTAAACTCCATTCTGTCACTAGAACCTATGCACTTTATTCAATTAATATGTTAAGAGTTTATGACTGCCTCGGTGGCGCAGTGGTTAGAGGTTCGCACTTTAAAGCGACGGCTGCGCAAGAGGTCCTGGGTTCGATCCCCGGGTCGGGCCAAAAATTGTTCCTAAGTTTTCGGCAAGAAATTCTTAGTGGTAGCCCGGAGTCTGGAAGTTGGCGGTCTTGCACCCCCGTGCCTCGGAAAGCACGTTAAGCTGTTGGTCCTGCGCTTGATCCCTCTCCGGTCGTGTCATTAGTGTCCCATCGGATTATGAGGGCAAGGGAATAGAGAGTGCACTTGTGTTTGCGCACACACTTGAGCACTATAATATATCCTGCGTACGTGGCTGATCGTTGAGATTGGCCGCCGTAGCCGTAATCGGTTGGATGATTATTATGTTAAGAGTCGAATAAGTGATTTATATTATATGTATTTCAAAAGAATTAATGATGAATATGACAAGGTTTGAGAGAGATATGATATATTTGATATTTTTATAGCAATCTTATGCAATTTATTCTTAAGTATATAACACACTCAAAAATTTCATCTCGTGTTCAGGCGGGACACGAACCCACACCTTCCACAATCCGGGTGAATGTTCTACAAATTAGACCACTGAACGCGTTATTAAGCCAGGTAGGTTGTAGGTAAGATTAGGATTTAGGTTTCATATTGATAACTCATGGTTATTTTTGTGTGACATACGGTATGTTAATTTAAATAATCAATGCTCAAGTTTTCAATATTCGTAATCGAACGTGACGTTATTTAAAAATAAAATGAACAAAAAATCCTAACCTCAATATTTTTAGTTCATTAAATAATTTTGTAATCCCATCTTTAAAAAATGGCAACTATTAACTGTTTTCTTAGTTTAGTGTTCTTCTTTAAGTATCATTATTTTTTTTTCCATGCACGGGACCTTTAAATCGGAGTCTGAAAATACATAGAACTTTGCCGGTCTCCTTTGTCAAATAATTTCTTTAATAATTTTTATAAAATTAAAAATGCACAAATTATCGTGTAAAATTTACAATTCTAACATTAAAAATGCGGAGATTCTATGCTCGCCATTATAAATGGCGTAGAAATAGAATCTCCGCAACGTTGCATACTCTACCTATAAGGAAAAAATATTTAACTAAATCCTAATTAAATACTTTAATAAATTACTAGTATTACTATAATTAATTATTAAGTATACGATGTACTACTTATGTAAGCATAGCGGCATTAGTGGCATTAAATTTCTTGATTGATGTAAATTAGAAAAATCTATGTATTTATTCACACTCGCAATGATACACGGTGGCCTTAAACCATAGACACCAGAATTCATTATATTCATATCTAAACTATTCGATTAGCATATTAGTTCTATCCAAAGAGCATATAATCGTTTGGTTTTATCGTAATGGACTGTGAAGCTACCAGCTAGGGAAGTTCATTTAACTTTATTTATTATACTAACTCGGAATTAACAGTAGATAAAAACCGGCCAAGTGCGAGTCTGACTCGCGCACCGAGGGTTCCGCCGGTATCTTTTGATTGCTTTAACTTTTGTTTGATTTTTTCACAGCTTAAAGGGACAGTAGACCTAGGTATTTGGTATAAATTTCAATTTGATACCTTTATTCGTTCGTGAGAAATAAAGTAGTAAATTTCATTTTATTAAAATATTTTTATTATTTTATATAACTAAAAAAATGTGATTTTCGCAATTTTTCCTATATTTGCATTATATGACAATGCTTCATGCCAAATTTCAAGATTCTGAGTTTACGGGAAGTACCCTGTAGGTTTTGATTCCTTTGCGAGTGTCGAAAATTTGATGAAAATATCGATATAATCGGCTGTATCTTTTGATTGCATTGGCTTAGAAGTTTGATTTTTTCACAGCTTCAAGGGACAGTAGACCTGAGTAATTGATATAAATTTCAGCTTCAGCAGGGGGGTCATGGTATAGAATAATAAGTAAACCTTCTTACCCAGAATGGGTGGCATTTTGCCTGTCTTTTCCTATTTTTATGGCTCCACTTCAACAGAAAATGGAACTTGCTTATATACACACACACACACACACACAGAAAACCGGCGTGAAGCAGCACTGGGCTGTGTTTCGCTGTGTGAGTGAGGGTGCCGGAGGCCCAATCCGGGGGAAAGGAGGGGGAGCTCTGATGCTAAGCGATAGCAAGAGCTATCGCTTAGCATCAGGTGATCCGTCGGGGGGGTTTTAAGGTTGGCAGCGCACTTGTGACTCCACTGGTGTCGCGGGTGTCCATGGGCGGCGGCAATTGCTTACCATCAGGTGATCCGTCTGTTCGTCTGCCTACCTATTACATAAAAAAAAACTTGCAAAAAATAATCAATTAAGCAAAAAACTAAGATATTTTGTTTTTTACAATGTTATGTAATAAAAAATCTTTTAACTCAAAACCTAAGCCTGTGGTGAAATTTAAAAACTAATTACTATTCGTCGGGAATTTCTAAAGTCATTATTACAGGTAAGTTTTTTACTGTTAAAATCAGATCATCTAAGGCCTGACAACCGATGCCATTTTAGGTTCCGTAGGACGCGACCAAATCCATTTGACGTCGGTGGTCTTCTCAAAAATACCAATATTAATTTTTAAAATTTATTATTTCATTCAAATAGATCACATGGCGATGACATACATACAATTTAAATGAATTTACTACTTATTAATGCGTGATGTCACTCAAATGGCAATGGGCAGGGCACCTGGCTCGTCGAGCCAATGGAGCCAATCCATAACACACTCGTGGCCAAGGCAAAGGAAACGAAAAAGAGGACACCCGTTAACCACATGGGATGACGACATAGATAGAGCGGTGGGTAAGACCTGGATGAGGCTGGCAAAGGACCGTTGCGAGTAGCGAGCACAGGAGGAGGCCTATACCTTGCAGTGGGATCAAAATACAGGCTGATGATGATGATGATGATGACTACTTATTGCGTTCTCTACCAGGCAACAAATAAATATACATCTATGTATTGATAGAACCTTTTTTTATATGAGAGGTGGCAGACGAGCAGACGGATCACCTGATGGTAAGCAATACCGCCGCCCATGGACCCTCGCAACACCTGTGGAGTCACAAGTGCCTCCTCGGGATACGATTAGATGTTTTTGGTTTTAAGGGTACCCATCATGATCGTCACCTTGCTACATGTGGGGGCATGGTAGCGTGTGGGGTGCTTACTAAAGCAAAACTACATAGGGTGTCCATCTCAGTACGGTCGCACAATTGAGGAAACACAATCGAGGAAAACCTACAGCTGGAACAGAACCTTCATCAGTTCCGTCGGCGCTCCACACTGGAGCGCTTCACGTAATAACATGAAGGCTTCGGTCCTGCTTTAAACTAACAATACGGAACCTTCTTACTACAATGCAGCAGCGCTCGGTTTATATGCAGTACCTTCTTCTCAGTCTTCATCATCTGCATTCTTTCGCCCATCGTTGGGCATATGCCTCTCCGAAGCATCTCAACTCGTCGCGGTTATCAGTATTCCTGGTCCTTAGGATGCCTGCGTGACTTCTTAGATCATCCCATTTGGCTGGTGGTCTGCCTACGCTTCTCCTACCCATACGCGGCCTCCAAGCCAAACACACACCTACTCCATCTCCATAAGTGGCCGGCTCATGCCCACTTGAACTTAGTGGCCAGCTAGCCTACATCCACTACTCTGGTAGTGCAGTACCTACCTACATTCAAACGCAAAATCTACTCCCTTAGGGTTGTACAGTCATGAGCGTAGCTGTATTGTCACATCCCGTGATGCTCCCCCTCCTCAGTCAGTCCCTCGTTGTTGACTTCCTACCACCTGTTGTGGTCTTCTGCACCGTGGAGTACTGCGCTCATTGTCATTTTTGCGCTTTCGGACACCTGCTATTGGACCAGGGTCATTTCACTTAGTACTTCGACCCTTAGTATGGGAAAAATACTTCAGCGTGTTTCGTTAGATGGAGCTTGTTAAAAGCAGATGGAGCTTGAAAAATCAGCAGGTTTCGGTAGATGTCACTATGCATTTTTACATCGCGCTAGTAAAGCGTGTTTCCGGAATAATGACCTCCAGCCGCCGACCCATAGTGAGTAATTTTAATAAGAACGGGAAATAAACCATAGATCCATAAAATATTGTGAATTTTATTAATTAGCTTAAATATGATTTCTGATCCGTAGATGGTTGTTTTACATGGCCGTTGAGTATTGATCATTTTCCTCCAGATGGCGCTAGCTCTGGCTAGTCGACTGATGCCTCTATCTCAGTATATATAAGTTACTCTATGTATTGGACTCCCGCGTATCATAGATTTAGGCCTACTCACGGAACCATCAATCAAGTATTCAACCAGTCTTCGCCAGTTTTTGCCCGCTCTTTGTTTGATGATCCGAATACTTTAATTACCAGTTCGACTGCTGATCGTTTCGGAGAACTTAATTAGCAAAAACCAATTGTTAGACCATTCTCATTCTAATACTGGTCAATGGATGGCATGACTAATGATCCCTATTTTTGGTAGTGGCCTGATAAAGATGATTATCGTGAGCTGTTCAACATCTTCACTGTCAGATATAGGCCATCGTAATGTTTTATCTTCATAGATAGATACATATTTGCACCTTGATACATATCTGTACGAATAATATTAGGTATATGAATGAATGAATGAATGAATGAATATACTTTTATTGCACTCAAAGTATATTTAAATTAAATTGTATAAAGGCCTGTAAAGGTTGTGTAAAGGCATATTAAGGTGAAGGGTATACCCCACTAGCGACAACAATCGATTTTAATTATTAACAACTAAACCGGATATCTTTTTAACAATTTCGAGGCTACGATCTCTCGGAAATCACTTAACTTTTGAGTCTGTTTTTGCACTCGAAATTTTGATTAAAGCCATAAGTGGCCGTTATTGGCGGTAATTCAAATTTCGAGTACAAAAGCAGACCCATAAGTTAAGTATAGGTAAGTATTAAATAAATAGTATACGTGTTTTCCGAGAGATCATAGCCTCGAAATTGTTAAAAAGATATCCGGTTTAGTAGCTAACAATTAAAATCAATTGGCGTTGCTAGTGGACCCTACCCGTCACCTTAAACCTCTAAAAAGATATCAACCATACCTAGATTACTTAGCTTCCACACAGTGTCACTTTTTCCGTATCAAGTAAGTAGGTACCTCGTATATTTTTGCTCCAGTCACTTGGAAACCTCCTATAAATAAAGTCATACACAATAGTACAATAAAGTGTCTAAAAACTATAAAAGGAACCGTTGGGCATCGTGTTTAGCTACAATTGCTTGTTCACGAGTTTCACGACAATGGTAGATGACTCAATAAGGTTCAAATAGTCTCAACAATGTATAGTTATAATACTATTAGACTACCGTCCTCAAGCTGCCGTGTCAAAAGTTTAGGTTTTGTTTTAGTTCCACTTTATAATAATAGATGGGGCTAGGTGTCGATTACACCGCGCAAGCGTTTCGTGTTTTCGAATTACCTCATAAGAATTGCCGCTGTCTGTATGATTCACCTCTTGCGCCACGGACCCGATGGTATGAGACTTCCGACGCCCATGGACGGACTCCCGCAATACCAGTGGAGTCACAAGTGCGCTGCCAAATTCAAAACTCCCTCCGGATTGGGCCTCCGATATACTCACTCGGCGAAACACACTGCGGGCGCTACTTCGCGCCGTTTTCCTTGAGGCCGTGTCACCCCGGTCGACTTGGCCCATTTATGATCGCCAAAGACACTCAAGAGAAGCTCTCCCACGATTAGCTATTGTCCGGAAGTATTTTTACCTATAGGGGTCCTATAGGGGTCGGGTACGTCTCTTGATCTTGTACGATTGAACAAGAGATCGTTCGAAATAAAAAAAAATCTAAATTTCCCAATACTATCTTGTAATTTAATACAACATTCAATAGGCGCCGACTTCCGTAAAACATTTTCTCGAGTGTCCATCATCATCATCATCAGCCCATTTAAGTCACCACTGCTGGGGCACGGGCCTCCCTCAATCACATGAGTACACATGAGGGTAGTTGCCATACTCACCACGCTTGGCAGACGGGTTGGCGAGGGTTTTGATATAAATGCAGAGTTTTCCTTCACTGGGTGCTGATGATCATGCCAGCAGCTTTACCTTTGTCGCCTTTTACGACACCTCGGTAAGAGTGAGGGTGGCCTATTCTACTCTGCCGGGACCACACGGCTTCTCGAGTGTACTGTAATAAAATGTTATTTGAAGTGTATAAAGTGTTAAAAATATTATTTTGCACTTTTTAGTTCGTGGTTTTTGAAGGCAGGTTTTTTTTACAGAACATTTTTTTCAAGCTTTTTATTTTGTGTCTTATTTTTTATACACGTCGAATTGAGAACCTCCTTTTTTTGAAGTCGGTTAAAAAAAGATCGACCCTACACTACTTCTAGCATTATTTATTCATGTGACTTCTAGTCCTTTTTAGATTTTCGCTGCATTATAACTATAATTAATCAAGACGGGGATTAACACGAAATTTATAATGAGATGCAACAATTTGTACTCAATTAGATACATACGAGTATTTGGCTTGAAGCGGACTGGCGATGCACCACGTCGTCTGCTCAATACAATATAGATACAATGTTGTATCTCATAATAAAATTTCGTGTTAATCGCGGTCCTAATTAATTATAGTTACTTCTAGTCTTAATATTAATGGTTGCATATTCGCATCGACTAGAAGTCCTTAAGTTACATGAATAATGAGAAAAATTTCTGCTACACGATATGACATTCTCGCCAACAAAACCACACAGGCTTGTTCACTTTACTTTCCTGTAGTGAAATCATTTGAGTTGAGGTTACCGTATGCACATGTATTCTGGCGAGGTAAGTATCACAGTAAAAATATTCCTAGTAGCAAAACATAAAATGCTCTGGAAACTTTCTCAACAGAAGCTCAAGGTTGCCAATACTGAGATAATGATGAGTAGGTAATTTTTACGATAAGTTTGCTTATAGTTGTTTGCTTACCTTTTTGTAGCAAAAATCTGTGGGTTAATTAATGAAATAGAGGATTTGATTAATTAATCCACTGATTTTTGCTTACAACAACCCTAATAAAGAAACGACGTTACATATAATGTTCTCCAAACCGATATTTCGGTCATGGCGGCTAATCAAAGCGATCTGCCATCGACTCAAGTGCACTCTCTATTCCCGTACCCTCTTATTCCGATGGGACACTAGTGTGACACGACCGAAGAGGGATTAGGTGCGGCTAAACGTGCTTTCCGAGTCACGGGGGTACAAGACCGCCAACTTCCTGACTCCGGGCTAACACTGAGAATTAAGAAATTCTTCTTAACAGAAAAACTCAGGTACACATTTTGGCCCGACCCGGGGATCGAACCCGGGACCCCAGGCGCAACCGTCGCTTTAAAGTGCGACCCACTAACCATTGCCACCGAGGCAGTCATATATCTAGTTACTAAAATCTGTAAAATTTCTTCACATGTTCAACGTGTTGAACATTAAGATGAGAATCGAATAGAATAGAATAGAATATTTTTTATTTGCGTGAAGAATGGTACAACACAGATGATACAAAATATAAATGAATTCATAATTCACCAGAATCTGGCATCCAAACATATTAACAAATAAAACATAATTATTGGATTATTATATAAATATGAATTACAACATGACCATTTATTAAAAAAATTTAATAATAGGGTTACAACACTCGTTTGAATGAGTCAAAGTATTCATTAATTGAGTAAAAACTATTTTCAGTTAACCATTTTTTAAATGTTTCTTTAATTTATTTAAAGGTAATGATTTAAGGTCATCTCTTAATCTGCTATAAATTTTATTGCCATGCAATATGTATTTCGGCTGTACAAACCTTCGATTAAAGAAATTTGACAGATCTGTATACTTTGAAGTGGCATACCATTTGTGGCACGAACTCTACCTCAGTGTTGACCTTTGCGGGATAAGACACTGCTAATACTTCAAACTGTGGTACTACAATGCGTAAATATGATTTATGTACGTTTGACGTTTATTACCAGCATCTGTACAAAGCTGATAATTTCTAGACATTATTACCTTAGCAGCCTGCTACCAGCAGTATTAGGCTGAAATAGTCATCCAGAGTTCTAATACTTTCCGTAATGGCGGTTCAAAAGTCTAACTGCCGCACTCAGAGACGTCAAATTAAGTTTAATGGTTACTTAGGAAAATATATTGACACCTATTTCAATACGCATAAAGTCTTTCCATAATGGACAATACGACAAAAAACAATTTTCCGAAATGAAAAAAACAACTATTCCTAGATTAGACTCATAGAAATTTATGAAAAATGATTTCAGAATATTTAAACATTTTTATGGAGAAAAAAAAATTAATATGTTTAAATCCTCCTGTGACGTTATCACTCGGCACGGCAAATTAATAACGCTTTTGCTCACGCTGATTTAACAAAAAAAGTAAAATCTCTGATCATAACATGACAAGACAAAACAATGACAGTGACAGTAACTTAAGTCACCTAAACTTTTTTATTGAACTTATAACACCGACATCACAATACGTTGAGCCTCAGGACGGCGTCAGTTCCGGCATATCTATTAATAATTTAAAAAATAAATATAATAAAAACACACTTCTAATAGTAACTAATTAATAATATACAATATTTTAATATATATATACAGTTCACTCTTATTTCCCTTTTTCAATATTGCACCACCTACCCCTCCTCTACTATCAAATGTCCTTTGCCTGAAGGTTGTCTGGTAGAAATCGCTTCCAGCGATAAGACCGCCGAAATTGTACAATTAAGTTTCTGTAATGCCTTTTAAAGTTGTGTTTTTTTGTGCAATAAAGTATATCTATCTATCTATCTAAAAAAATGGGTCATCTTTTTTCTCTTTCTTTATTCGAAAAGCGTATAAAAATGCTAATATATTATTTTGTCGTATTGTCGGATATTTTTTGCGAAAGTCACCACAGAATGGATGCTGACAGACGGACAGACGGACAGACGGAGAGACGGACAGACGGACAGACATGACGAATCTATAAGGGTTCCGTTTTTTGCCATTTGGCTAGGGAACCCTAAAAAAGACAGCTAAGGTGATGACTTCGAAAAATAGAGAGAAAAATTTAAAAGAGACAAGGGAAAGAAAAGAAATCAAGACAGATAATATAATATGAGAACCACGTGAGATGAGAATTACGTTAGCATCGTAATGCACAGTCATTCAACTTTGGCGATATAAATATGCAGCCAATTCGTCTCAAGGTTATCGCGAGCCAGTTCGTGTATCGCTTTCATTTCAAACAAAGTTACGCTAGTTTATATTTTCTACTGTTTATATCTTAAAAATAACACGATATAAAATTAGATGTACTCAGGGTTTTATTTTTACAGATACAGGTGTACCTATCTGTGGACATTTATATCCCTTTCACCACGTGTTCTACCAACCGTTCTGAGCAATATTTGTTCTGTGACTTTTCGAAATTCGTCGAAATTTTTTTAACTCCCCATACAAAATGACCAAGTCACGTGACCGACTTTGTATAAAAAATTGATAAATTTTTATGCGTCTTTCCAAAGTGATAGAACAAATGTTGTTCATAATGGTTGAAAGAAGGACACGTGGTTAAACGGATGTAAATGTTCACAGATACAACCTGTATGCCCATCGCCATTTCAGCTATTCCAGACTTATTCAAATAATTTCTATAGAGTCATATCGTTTCGAGGGAGGGAAGTAAACTGGCAATCTGCCCCCTGCAGCTCTAGGGGTTTAAGTACCGGGCCGTGATCTCGGGGTTCGATTCCCGGGTCGAGCGAAAAGTATGTTTCGAATTTTTCTAACATAGCTCGGGTTTGTGATCACCAGTCCGCTTTTGGCAAGCGTGGTGATTAAGCCTAATCCAATCTTAGTAGCGTTAGGTTTAATTTCCATGCAGGGTTTTAGTGGGACAGTTTATAGACTGATACTATACTTTTATATATAGGACTAGACTGCGCCCGCGGCGTTACTCACGCAGTTTTAGTCTTTATTACAAAAGTCTTC